>JAAMPC010000095.1:0-101745 GCA_016771965.1 Brassica carinata
TCTCATTTTTCCAGCAGATTGTTTTTTCTCGAGAAAATGTGGGAAAGTTTGATTTGAATGATTGGAGGGTGTAAAAAGAAAGGATTCTTTTGAATGGGTAGTAATCTACTATATATATAGTTTACGTCCCTTTTGTTAAAAAAATCTTTAATATTTTACAGTATGGGGCTTTAAGTTTTCTTGATCTTTAAATAATACCTTGTGGTTTTTTATCTCTCTTTTCGATTTCGGTTTCTTTGTGTGCTGTACGACACCGAGTCAAAACAAAATATCTTTCAGTAGATATTTTGTTATTAATATAAAAGTTAAAGTCTCGTGAAAAGCTATAAAGGCAAATAGTTTTCTAAGTTTTTTTATTTAAAATTGCACATGGTATCCTAGGTCGTTGAGTGATGATTTTTTATAAATTAATTGTTTTCCATAGGACATTGAAATTCGAGACTAGAAGATTTGATTTAGCGTGTGATTAGGTGGATTTTCCTTCCCTGTTCTGAACTAATTAATCTGTGTACACCATTTTTAGGAAAGTACTTATTAAGCAAATCCACCCATAATAATCTACTTTAGCTGATTATAGAAGTTCGAGATAAATGGTTTACAGGCCAATGCCAAGAGTTGCCAACCCATAAAAATGCTTAATATAGAATCTATAAACTATCGTTAGACAAATATATATATATATATATAATCGTAAAATTTTTAAAATAACTACAACCGATTAACCATGTCATTGTCTAAATATATAAAATTGCGGATGAATATTTTGGTTTTCAGTTTAGTCATAGTTCGAGGCATTTACATAATAAGTGTAAATAAATCTTCACATAATGTCGGGATTACAAAATATAACTGAAAAAAAAAAACAAAATTTATTTCGGAATTGGTCTGAAAATTCTTGATGGTTTTATTTGACTTTGGGTTTCGATCCTTTCGGAAACACAAACAAAATATATATGAATGAATAAGATTGAAGCTACTTTAGGACCGGTCCGACGTCCCAAAGATAACCAAGACTTTAAAAATAATGCTCATTTCATGTCTTTGTTAATATGTAAAATTTTAACAACTTTTTGAGTCTTAGACCCAACATGAAGCCACTGGCATTAAATATTAATATATCATCACATATATATTTTTAAATATTATTAAAAAGTGAATCTGGATAGATTAGTTATGTGTTACAAAGAAAAAAAAAAGGAACTAATCTATCCAGATTCACTTTTTAATAATATTTATACTATTAAACTTTGAATCTATACTATTGATTCTGTCTGTAAACTTTGAATCTATACTATTGTAAACTTACGTTTAATTTTCGTTTGGTTTTTACTCGTTTCGGTTTGAAATGGTGAACTTGTAAAGTTATCGATTATTTGATTTTTTGGTTCGGTTTAAATCTGGGTTTTATTTGGTTCAGTTCACTAGTACTGTGAGTCTCTGTGGTACACGTACCATATGGAAAAAAGGAAAAAAAGAAAAAAAAAAAAGAAAAAAAGCGAACATCTTAGTTAAAAATAGGAAGTTAATTTCATAAAGCGTGGATTTTAGAACTTATAAATAAAACCATACAAAACTTTTTATTACTACCTTTTTAATACCTAGCGTGTCCTTTTGTTACGTTGTAAAAATTTATAATTACAAGAATGCCATTACTTTTTAGTGCCACGTGAAAAAGCTTCGGCACCGCGTCGAAATCGCCTCAAAACTTCGGTCGTATCGCGAAGCGAACCGTTCTGGCAGAATTATAGTTACGATCGGCTGACTTAAAGAACTAGACTGACTTATGAGACAGCGTTGAGTTATGTCCATAACTCCAGCCAAATACCGACTTAAAGAACTCAGCCGATTTATGTGATAAAGGCCGAGTTATGTTCACTTGTTATGACCGGCTTATATATCGGTGGGCTGATTTATGAAAAGTAAGGCTGAGTTCTAGTTACGATACGGCTGAGTTAACTATCGCGGTGATAAAATGATCGTCGGCGGTGACTTATGAGAGGTCGCCGCGGTAGCGCTTTGTTTAATCAGCCGTAATAACTGGATTAAGTAAACTCAGCTTTGTTACGGCTGACCTTTTAGCGAAAGATTAATTACTAGACTAGCATTCATTTGCGGCTGATTTATATGACGAGGCGGCTTACTTATTAACGAATATCTTTATTACGGTGATTTATTAGCAAAGATTAATTACTAAAATAGTATTAACGTATCAACCGACTTATTATGAACTTAATGGCTGGTTTACTTTGGCTGAGTTAAGTGTTCGTTAAGTGGTGACTTACCAAATTTCCATGTCATCATCCATGTCAACTCGTATTTGCCATGTCATTACAAGCTGTGAAATTAGGGTTTATGTTACAAACGCCGCTCTCGTTCTTCATATTCATCTTCATCTTATTCTCTTTCTAAAATCTTATGGATCCGTAATTATTGTCTCGTAACTGGATTAAGAAAAATAGATATGTATTCCAACCCGATAGCGAGAGGATGTATAGTTCTCGCAGTAGATGAGAAAACAACACTCGACGAACTCATGAAGTCGATTTTCGATGATTACGGTTTGAATCTGGGTTTTATTTGGTTCAGTTCACTAGTACTGTGAGTCTCTGTGGTACACGTACCATATGGAAAAAGGAAAAAGAAAAAAAGAAAAAAAGCGAACATCTTAGTTAAAAATAGGAAGTTAATTTCATAAAGCGTGGATTTTAGAACTTATAAATAAAACCATACAAAACTTTTTATTACTTCCTTTTTAATACCTAGCGTGTCCTTTTGTTACGTTGTAAAAATTTATAATTACAAGAATGCCATTACTTTTTAGTGCCACGTGACAAAAACTCTAAGACCATCGCGGAACGCTCAAAACTCAAATAATGCGAAACGAACTTCGCTACGGCAGAATTATAGTTACGATGCGGCTGACTTAAAGAACTAGACTGACTTATGAGACACGCGTTGAGTTATGTCCATAACTCACCAAACGCTACCGATTCTGTTAACTCAAATGATTTATGTGATAAAGGCCGAAGTTATGTTCACTTGTTATGACCGGCTTATATATCGGTGGGCTGATTTATGAAAAGTAAGGCTGAGTTCTAGTTACGATACGGCTGAGTTAACTATCGCGGTGATAAAATGATCGTCGGCGGTGACTTATGAGAGGTTCTTTAGCGCTTTGTTTAATCACCGTAATAACTGGATTAAGTAAACTCAGCTTTGTTACGGCTGACCTTTTAGCGAAAGATTAATTACTAGACTAGCATTCATTTGCGGCTGATTTATATGACGAGACGGCTTACTTATTAACGAATATCTTTATTACGGTGATTTATTAGCAAAGATTAATTACTAAAATAGTATTAACGTATCAACCGACTTATTATGAACTTAATGGCTGGTTTACTTTGGCTGAGTTAAGTGTTCGTTAAGTGGTGACTTACCAAATTTCCATGTCATCATCCATGTCAACTCAGATTTGCCATGTCATTACAACTGTGAAATTAGTGGTTTATGTTACAAACGCCGCTCTCGTTCTTCATATTCATCTTCATCTTATTCTCTTTCTCTAAAATCTTATGGATCCGTAATTATTGTCTCGTGTAACTGGATTAAGAAAAATAGATATGTATTCCAACCCGATAGCGAGAGGATGTATAGTTCTCGCAGTAGATGAGAAAACAACACCATCGAACTCACGGGTCGCATCGATGATTACGGTTTGAATGAGTGGAGTCATCGATTCAGCTTAGCTACATATTCTCGAATAAAGCTTTGAAAACAATGGCATACGACACACCACCGGTTTACATTTCCAATACTCGACAATTGCAAAATTTTTAAGCCTAAGGAAGATCGAAAAATTACGTCTCGTGTCGAGATTAGGAGAAGGATGATGGTGAATTCAGTCGGAAGACGGAGGAGAGAAGAGTAAAAGATTATACAGTTCGAAGGAGAAGTTTCAAAAGTTGAATCTAGATACGAACATTACGAAGAGGTTTACGATGGTTTAAGTTTGGAGGAGGAACACGGCGACAATGAGAATAATTTCTAGTATCTTGGACGGATCAAACAGAAAGATGTTGGAGAAGATGAAGAAATCGAAGAAGACGATGAATTTGATAGCCGATTTGATATGTTCGATGACTCGGATGGTGCGTCATCCGAAGATGATAACTTCAGCTCATATGGTGAGTCTCCAAAGACAAGACGAAGATTCACCGACACTACCGCCTAAAAAGAGATCTAAGAACTTGTGGATGAGCGGATGTAAAGGAGATCCGGAGGCTCTAAGGCTAGAGATGTCTTCGCTAAACCTTGCGTAGGCAACGATACGAGTAAAGCCGAGTTAGAAAGACAACTGAAACTTCTTTCAATGAAAGATGGATTTGATTTTGATGTGGAAGTATCCAATCCAGATTTACTCATTGTTAAATGTTGGGTTGGTGGATGTATCCGAGAGTTCGTGCTTCAACACAAGGGTATTCTCCGCATTCTATGTTCAGATTTACAGTCGTTACATACATGTTCTCAGAATCGAGCCTAATCAAGTCGACAAGCAACACCAGATATTTTAGGGCAATTGTACAGGGGACTATCTCGGTGACATTGGTCCAGCCGTTCGACCTACGAGTGTCGAATAGCTCTCAATAAGCGGTTTGGTCTCAAGGTAATTAATTTCTAAAGGCTGACTTACATCAACGATAAGGCTGAGTTATATCTTAACTTGGTGACTTACATCTACGATAAGGTGAGTTATATCTTAACTTGGCTGACTTATCACATGTCCGGCTGATTTAGTTAAACTATATGATTTAGGGATGAGTTATTTATACGTTTGGTGAGTTATTTAAGTTATTAGGTTGGTGAGATATTTATACGCTTCGGCCGAGTTATTTAAGTTATTAGGTTGGTGAGATATTTATACGCTTCGCCGAGTTAGATGAGTTATTGGGCTGAGTAACATTTTGGTTGGGCTGAGTTATTTATACGCTATGACTTATCTTATTTGTCTTCATTTGTGCGAGATGTCTTATTGGAAATCATATAAGACACTGAAATTTGCAAGGGAAATCAATGAGGGAACACCGAGAGTGGGTTTGAAAACTTGCCTTCTTACTTATACATGATAAGAAGTGCAACCGATACGCGAACGCCTTCAAATCGATGAGTTTGGAAGATTCATGTATGTGTTCCTTGCGTTTGGTCGCGAGCATTAATGGGCTTCCTTTCATGCAAAAGTTGTGGTTGTCGACGGCACGCTTCTGAATGGCAAATACAAAGGACGCTTCTAACAAAGACTAGCTCGGGATGGTAATTTTCAGATTTTTCCAATAGCATTATTTGTGGTTGACAGAAAATGATGATTCGTGGCACTGGTTTTTACGCAACTAAAACATTTGATACCGCATCGACAAGGGTCTTGCGATAATCTCAGATAGGCATAAGTCGATTGGGAAGGCTATTCAAAATGTGTATCCGTTAGCTTCTCGGGAATTTGCACGCACCATTTATATAAGAACATTTTGGGACGGTACAAAGGAAAAGATGTATTTCGCCCGTGAAGAAAGCGGCAAGATGTTTTAGGATGCCCGACTTTACCGCAATTTACGAGGAGATTGAAGCGATTAATCCCGAACTTCACGGCTACCTCGAAAGAGCAGATCCCCGACAGGGTGGCTGTTCATTTTCCCGCTAAAGGTATAATTTGATGACTACAAACATTGCGGAATCAATGAACGAGAGCATTGTCAAATGCTAGAGGTCTTAACATTGTTCGACTATTAGAATCGATACGGGTTATGATGACCGGATGGTTTGCTGAGCGGAGAGATGATGCTGCATCGCAGCCAACCACGCTTACACGTAGAGAAACTACTACGTAAGTCACCGTAACGCTGAATAAGTCGATCAAATAGATTGCATAAGTCAGCCCACATTATAGTTAGTTACATAAGTCACCCAAATAGATTGCATAAGTCAGCCCAAAAGATTGCCTAAGTCAGCCCACATAGATTGCATAAGTCAGCCATTATATTGTATAAGTTAGCGTAACTTTAATAAGTCAGCCTGTAATGCTTTTCATTGTTTATTTATCTATAATAGGGTCGTGTTACTACCGCAGACCGCTGACGGTACAAAGGATCGATGCTCATCACACTGAAGTTACATATGGATCTTCCGGTGAGTCTTTGCATGTTGTTAACTCGAAGGAGAAAGTGCACATGCAGGCGTTTGAACGGAGAGAATTCCATGTTCGCATGCAATTGCAACGCGGAGTCCGTGAATGTTTCTCGTATATCCACTGCGGTCCTTATTATACCAGCTTATTTGGTGAGCGATATGCTCATTCAGTCATGCCGGTTGATTCAAATAAGAACCAGTTCCAGATAACGTGGTTAACCTACCATGCTTTCCGCCTATTCGTCAGCCGGAAGGCCTAAGAAAAATAGGATGAAATCTGCTTTAGAGGTTGCACTTGAAAACAAACGCCCTAGAAAAGAACACACATGTTCTCGTTGTAGGCAGTGGTCATAATGTGAAAACTTGTCCGATTTAACAGTTGATGTATTGATTTGAATTATGTAGACTATTGGTTGTATTACAGCTGAGTTATTGGTTTTAATGTTTTATTTACGGTGAGTAATTGACATTTAAAGACCGAGTTATATGAAAGGTGAGTTAACTAAATAATGTGGCTGGGTTATTTACATGTACAAGCTGAGTTATTGACGGTACAAGCTGAGTTATTGGCGGTACAAGCTGAGTTATTGAACATATCTACGAGAGTAAGCCGACTCTAGTTAGCATCCCTCTTCAGCAACCACATTTGATGATCTAAACATCGATCCGCAACGCGATTAAAAATTCCCAAACTTCAGAGCTGTTGAATCTCTCTTTCAGTTGTAGAAAATCCTCGAAAATGTAGAAGGTGAGTTAGTATTTCAGTTACATTGTAATGACTATTTAAGAGCCACGATACTATGAGCGAAGGTACACTTTTCTTTAAGAACCCTAATCCCAACTTTTTCTTCAAAAGTTACTTTATTACATCTATATATAGAGCTGGGCCAGCTATGGGCTAAAATATTTTCAAGTTCCCGCGACAAACATATTTTCAAGTTCCCGCCAACGGCTGAGTTAATGTCATATTACGGCTGAGTTTATGTTTAGGAAAATTTTATGTTTTAGGGTTTAGGGTTAAGTATTTGGGGTTAGTGTTTAGGATATAGTGTTTATGGTTTAGGTACCACTATAAAATATAAGAAATTACACAAATTCAGTTGAAAAAAAATTATATGGTATACTTTGTATTTGGTGCGCTCAACACCTATATAGTTACATAAGGTTTTAAGTGTTTGTAAGACAACCTATACCTCAAGACCATTATCAATTCAAACTTGTAAATTCAATGAAGTATACACATTCTGTTGGTTATATATTCATCTAAAACTCATAATATTAATTTATAATAACTTTTTAAAGTACATTTCCCAATTTTAGGGTATGTGTGTGGTTTGGCTGGGTTATCTAAGCGAAACGGCTGGTTTATAAACGATCCGCTCGGTTATATTAAACCCTTCGATTTTAGGGTATGTTTGTGGTTTGACTGGGTTATCTAAGCGAAGCGGCTGGTTTATAAACGATCCGCTCGGTTATATTAAACCCTTCGATTTTAGGGTATGTTTGTGGTTTGACTGGGTTATCTAAGCTAAACGGCTGGTTTATAGAAGCGATGCAGCTGGGTTATATTAAACATACCATTAGCTAAAGTCAATTACAAATCGCTCAAAAGGCTACGTAAATTGTTCATACATCTTATTTCCTCCTTCATCGAGGATCTCTCGCCATCTTCACCCGTATACCTTGAATATTACTATCATTTATCCCATCAAAAGTCACGCCAAGCGCTAAGCATTCCACAAACTTCAATGAATACACTCCACAATCGCCAATCTGATTGTTTTGTGGAATGTATTTGCCTTTCCTCCTTCGGAACGAAAACTGCGCCTTTCTCGGGTTTTCGAATTTGGCAGAATATTCTCGCTCAAGATCATAGGTAGCATTTGCGTAAGAGGCTTAAATGCATCTATAATTTTCTTTTCACTTTCGGTGTTACCTCTCCAATGATTGGATCATAGCAATCAATCTTCTCCTTAAGCAGATCTATGTGAAACGCCACCCAATGATCGCCACCGGTTTGAAGCACTCCATACGATGATCCACATCCTCATACCACTTCAAGTTTGTAGGACAGTCTTGGGGCATCCTACCATTTGTTAACTCTTCATAGCCATTATCTTTGAATTTCATCCGCGATGGATTTAGCTTGAACCGCTTGTAATCGTGAACCCATGTATCGAGAAACCGGATGTCAACAAATGCAATGCGCTTGGACCAATATGGGCTGGGATCTCGCATGGACCTTCGATGAGGACTCGCAGAACGCTAACATGCTATGCAAAACAAAAATCAAGTCAATATAAACTAATAATTAACTCACCATATAGAATACATAACTCACCAGAAGAACACATAACTCACCACAATGAATAATAACTCAGCCTCATAATACTAAACTCAGCCGTAAAGAACACATAACTCAGCCACAAAAATACTAACTCAGCCTCAAGGAATACTAACCCACCGTAGAGAACACATAACTCACCCACAAAGAATACTAACTCACCTCAAGGAATACTAAACCCAGTAGGTGAGAACACATAACTCACCCACAAAGAATACTAACTCGGACTCATAGAATACTAAACTCAGTAGTAAGAATACTTACATCATCAAACAGCCATCCATATTCACTGGATGGCCACGGTCTTTCAGTGATGATGATCCCGTAGAACTCGTCCTTATGTTTCTCTAGGTGTTCCTTAAGCTTATCCAATTTTGTTGGATCAACCGTGCTAAAGGATCATATATTGCTGTTGAATGTTCAAAATTCTTCCTCATGCACGCCGCTCCATTGTCTCCAATCTGAGGAAAAATGGTGGAGGAGCATTATCAGCGAACAATGCACGCCACGGCGGTTGGAGATAACTGAACATTTTTCTCCGATATTCCTTAATTTCGCGGATCTGATCCTATCCTCTTCCTCCACATCAGACTCGGAAGCACCGTCTTGTGTTCGCGATAACCGTCAGTAACATCCGCCACATCACCGTCGGATTGAATCGGTTTTGGTGAGGTACGATTCTTGTTATTACACCGCCACGCGTTCTTCTTTTGGGACCTCTTGCTTTATCTCAGCCTTCAATTTCTTCTTTAAATCAGCCGCCTTTTTCCTTTCCTCACCAGCCGTGCCTTGTTCTCGGCCGTCTTTCTTCTCTTTAACTTCGGCCGCCTCTTTCTTAGTATCCTTCGGTTTCTTCTTTGACTCAGCCGCCTTCTTTGCTAACTCAGCCTCCTTATCGTCCTTCGCTTTCTTCTTTAACTCAGCCTCCTTATCGTCCTTCGCTTTCTTCTTTAACTCAGCCGCCTCCTTAGCTAACTCAGCCTCCTTATCGCCCTTCGCTTTAACTCAGCCGACTCCTTAGCTAACTCAGCCTCTTTATCGTCCTTCGCTTTCTTCTTTAACTCAGCCGCCTCCTTAGCTAACTCAGCCTCCTTATCGTCCTTCGCTTTCTTCTTTAACTCAGCCGACTCCTTAGCTAACTCAGCCTCCTTATCGTCCTTCGCTTTCTTCTTTAACTCAGCCGACTCCTTAGCTAATCCAGCCTCCTTTCCTAACTCAGCCTCCTTATCGCCCTTCTTTAACCTCATTTCCTTTTACCTTAAACTTTAACTCAAGGCCCCATCTTGGTCTTTAAGGAGAAACAAGAATAAAATCAACATCACTTGCCTGAGCAACTATTGTGATGGCCTTAGCAGTGAACTAGAGATAGAGGCCTTAGCGGGTGGACTAGTGATGATTGTGCGGCGGTGGTGGCGGCGGCGTCATGGTGGCAACGATAAAGATTGTTGTTCGAACTTTAGATAAGTACTCCTCCACTGAAATTACATTAAATCAGCAATGTCGAATCTCTGACTCAGATCCGGTTAACCGCTTCTTCAAATCATCGAATCTCTCATCGTGGTTGTCGAATCTATTATCGTAGTTGTCTATTTTGAAGAAATTTTCTCCAAAGAATGCATTATGCTCAACAATACCTTCTTGTTCTCAATATCTTCGTACCTTCCTTCTCGCTAGCACCCTTCCCTCCACGCAGCCTTCATCCTCAACAATGCCGCTCACTTTCTTCGCTTCTTAATGGGTGGTTCAGCCTTTGACGAACCACCAGCCTTTGTTTGTTTGCGTTTTACGGTGTTATCCAAAACCTCTAACAAACCGACTGTATATATGTCCGCTATCAAGTTCACGAAGTCGTGTCGCCTCGATTCATCCGCCGCTGAGGAAACATCTCTTCTATGGAGTCCTTCATAACCATTTTTCTCACGCCGCACCTACAAAACCAGCCACCAAAACAAAATAACTCAGTCATCAAAGTACTAAAACTCACCAGATGGAACAAATAACGCAGCCATAAACAACAAATAACTCAACAGAAGAACAAATAACTCACCAGAAAATTTAATAACTCAGCCACAAAGTACAAAACTCAGCCAGATGGAACAAATAACTCAGCCATAAAGAACAAATAATTCAGTCGTAAGAACAAATAACTCAGCCGTAAAATTTAATAACTCACCAACAAGTACCAAAACCCACCACCATATAAACACTATCTTAGCCATCAAATAACTAATACCAAAACCCCACCCCTTAATAGATAAGTACTTATCACTCACCAACGAATAAATAATAAATCACCGACACCTTACCTCGCCATGTTCTCTAATCTCCTCAGTTATGACAAGATCAAAACTTTTACGTTAATGCGCTTTCCACCCCATCGGAAAAGAGGAACTTCTTGCTCATTGACCACTCTCCCAAAACGCTCTCCAAAACAAGTGACAGACTCATACCAAACCAACAACACGCCCTTCGGACCGTTTATGGTGTATGACCTTCCTTGTGGATCCAACCTCTTAATAGAGTCAACAAGAACTTCATATGCTGTCCGACCCCATGGATACGCCATCATGGCTTCATCGTCGAATACTCTTTTGCACTTTCAAACGGTATCCTAGAATTATGATGCAAAGCATAAAGTCCCATGGCTTGAAGAAGTAACAACCCTAGCCATTTACGCCGATCAAAACTCCGGGCGGACAGACCTCTAACGCTACCCTCGGTTCATCTAACTTTGGTCCTCGCCTGCGGCACATTCAACACCTTCCAAAACGCTTTGTATTGGTCGGGTTCAAAACTTTCGTTGGCACCGGATCGTGTTTAACCCGTTATCTCACCAAATTCGCTTAAACTAAATCGATAGTTCATTACCAACTAGACTCCAAATCTCCTTCTTGTCTACTTCGAAGTCATGCGACATAGTAGATAGTGTACAGTCTTACCTGACCACACGCCTGCGCCCGCTAGCTTAACAATAATTCCAAGAGGACTCGCACCGGTGATCCCACACATCCAAATTCTAATGCTTCTCGGCGTTAGGGAATTCTCCCATATGCATATTGTGATTAATCTCTTTATTTTCTAGTTTAGAAGCCCCTTCAACAGAAAGTCGTGGAGGATAGTCCGTGCTTTCGATCTTGAGAAATAGCCATCGATCCTAAAACACACATATATATAAATCACGCAATAGAAACAAAACTCAGCGAAACAAAATATATAACCCACCACAATATAACGCAGTCTTAATAGAAACAAAAATCAGCCACAACAAAATAATTAACTCACCAAATCATAATCAATAACTCACCAAGATTATAATCAATAACTCACCACAATATACAATAACTCACCATATCATAATAATAACTCACCACAACATAATCTATAACTCACCAAATGGAAATCTATATTTTCACAACGTAAATCAAACTCAACTCACCACACTATCCAATAACTCGCCATAACATACTATAACTCACCTCATTGTAAATTAAACTCGGTCACAAGATAAGTCAAACTAAGCCACAACATACCGGAGAAGAAGATGTCGTAGATACGGTTAGTAGAAACTTTGCAAAGAAGAGAATGTCGAGCGATTCGATCTGAGACGATTTGGTCCGACAAAGATGATATCTGAGATCTGCTAGGGTTTAACGAGGTCGGCGAAGATGATAACGGAGAAGACGATATCGCAAAACAATTTGAAACGAGAGTTCAAAACGAGAGTTTATTTCGAAATCGGTTAGGGTTTAACGAAATCGCAAACACTTCTTTTTCCCTATTCATCGGAGATATGAGACGGTTGATATTCCAGTGTCAATATTGATGACACAAATTAATGACGTGGATTGATATTAGTGACGTGGATTTAATAATTAAAATTTATATCAACACTAACAAAATTAAATAAGGGTTTTATTGTAATTTCTTAGAAGCGCGAAAATATTCTAAAGAATTTTAAAAATATATGCTATTCTAGTTATATCTCAACTAATGTATGCTATTATAGTAATATATAGAAAACTCTGTAAAAAATAAATGGCGAAGGCACGCGTCGTCGTGTCATGTCTTTATAGCGGTTTCTTCATCAGCTCGCTCGCATTCACTTTCTGCGCAAATTAAAAGCCTTTCTCCTCTCTTCCCTTCCTTTTCTTTCTCCATGTCTTATTAATGGCTTCGATCTTTCTCTATCTCTTCGACAAACCCTCTTTCTCTGGGTTTCTTCGAAGAGCTCTCATTAATTAATTAAAACTCTTTTAATTCATTCCCATTGGTCTATTCAGCCATGCCTTTGCCTTGGAAGAAATCGAAATCGGGTCGGATCTCCAAATTCGTCTCGGACCTCCAGCAATCTCCCAAACACGGCGGATCTCTCGTCGTCGAAACCGGCTTCCCAACTTCTCTCATCCACCTCTTCTTCAAGAACCGCGATCGTCTCAAAAAATCTTCTTCAAAACGCAACAACAGCAACAAAGCTCAGGCACCACCACCAACCGGTCCGACTCATTCTCATTCGACACGGCAGCGTGTTGCGTCTCTTCCTCCTCCGATTCCTCAGAAACATGATCCCGCGTCGGTTACGGAGGATCACCTCCCGGCGAGTAATAAGATCGAGGATAGTTTAGTCGGCGACGGTGGCGTAACATCCGACGGAAACAGCGGCGGAGGAGGAGGAGGATGTTGTGTTTTGATGGTGGTTGCGATTAAGGTTTTCGTGGTGGCTGTGCTCGCCTTGAGCACGAAAAAGCTCGCCGTGGGGATCACGATCTCCGCCTTCGCTCTCCTCTTCCTCGAGTTCGCTGTGCCGCGTGTCCTCACGCTCCTCAATCTCTGCCCCGACGCGCAGGTCCGGCTCGATTCATTGATCAGAAAGCTCATAGGGGAGAAGAAGAAGCCTAAAGAGAAACTAGAAGATTCGCCATCATCGACGCGAGAGAGAACAAGAAACAATGTCTCCTTCGAAATCATCGAAACCTTCCAAGAACCGAGAGATTGCATCGAGGAGGAAGCTCGAGCCCCCGAACCACCGGAGAACCAACCTGTGGCGAAGGAGGAGGAGAGAGAGGTGCTGACGATTAGAGACGTGACGTTCACGAAGGAGAAGAGTAAAAGCGCGAAGCTCAAGTCAAAGCTCGTGAAGAAGATCGTGCCGAAGAAGCTGAGGAGTTACAAGAAGAAGAAGAAGTTGAAGAAGATGAGAGAAAAAGAAGAAGCGGCGGAAGGTGTTGAGATTGAGATATTTGAAGAAGAAGGAGAAGGGTCTACGACGGATGCATCCAGCTTGTATTCTGAGGATATAACCGAGAGCGAAATATCTGAGAGATACGAGATTGGTTCGAATCCGCCATTGTTGGAGAGCTGTGAAGAGATCGAAGAAGAAGGAGAAGAAGAAGAAAGAGCAAAAGGGGATCTAACGAAAGTGATGGTTATGATAGTGATTGCGCTTGCTGGTTTGTTGGGCGGTAGAGTCTTAGCTATTGGTCTGACAGTCTCTTCCTGTCTGTTTCTGAGATTGGTCTGCTCCAAATCTCGAACTAGTCTCTGACAACTCTCTGACCCAGTGTCTGAACTCGGAGGATAAAAAAGGACAAAGCCTTGGGGAAGTTTTTTGCTTTTGTTGTTTGTGTTCCGTGGCAGTGGTGGGACCTACGGATCGCCGTTAGTTACTAACGGTGACGGTGTTGACGGGAGTGTTGTACGTGGGTGGTTTGGCAGTTCGAAGCTACAATTGTTTTGCTTATGAAACTGTAAATTTTTTTTTTTAAATGTTATTAACGGAGGATGTCGTTGTTATTATTATATGATGGTCAAGGAGTCAAAATTGTTGTTTACTGTTAAGGAAAAAAAACGTAATTAATATTATAAAGAAAGATGGTCGTTGTTAATAATCAAAGGCAGAGAGCATTAAGGTCGGTGTCGGCCAAAAGAAACAGAGCATCAACAACTTGTGATAAGAGTTTTGTAAGTTTTGCATTGACGCCACGTGATGACATGACCAGTTTACTTGCTCGATACATTCAAGATAATCTTGGATTTTGATAATGGCGTTATGTATGGGATGTGTCTCCTTCACGAGTTCATCGTGCGGCTTTAGCATTTCTTTTGATCTTTTCACAGTTGCTAAAATCAACTTTTTCTGATATTGGATCCAATCATTCTAGAAAGAAGAAAGTTTTTAAAAGGGATGTAGAAACATTTATGTTTATCTATAGTGAGTTTGCAGATAAGTATCATTATCTCTATAACTCTATTAGAAAACATGTTAAAACTGCACGACAGTTCAACTACTTTGTTAAAGACAAATATGTTAGGCGGTAAACAAGAATGCGACAACATGCTATAGATACAAAAAGTGATAGAGATAACCAAACTATAGTTTTTTCATACTATCTCAATTTTTGTGTTGATTTTCTTTTCTTGTATGTTCATGAACGCTCATTCCAATTCTTTATACAGTTTCCCTAAATTTTTCCATGTAATAAGGATTCCAAATATTATATTATGGAATGAGAGAGAAGAGAGGTGGATGAGTTGTGAAACAGAAAATTTATAGATTATTATGTACGTGTTGCTCAAAAACAGTTTTTATGTGTTAAAGAAGACTGCTAATTCGATATGGAATCGTATCTGTGAAAATATATTAAAATACTAGGGTTGGCCTGCTGCCTCATGTACGGATATAATGCTACTTGTGATTTAGGTTATTAAGTTTTATATGATTTTTTGGTTTGTGTTTTAGCTTTGCATTTGCAAGAAATGTATATGATAATAATTTTTGTCATTAGAAAATTTTAGGTGAGGATGTATTATATGTGATAAGATATATTTTACTTGTTTACGCTAATTGTTTATGTTGTCCACAAAAAAAAACAATAGTTGTTTCTATATCGTAACACTGATATGCTGTGAGGGAATCAAATAATCTTTATGTTGTTTTCTCTTGCGAAAATTTGATCCCATATTCGGTGAGTTATTTGTGGTTCGAAAGGATTGAGTTGTGAATAATTTTTAGAACATAGAGAATGATTTTTAATTTGTTCTATTAAATTTTATTATTTTCTTATAACATTAGATGTAATATATTTGTAACTATAATCATTTATAGTTGAAAATAAAGTTTTATTTTGTAATTATGCGATATTTGGGTATTATTAGAAATTGTTTTGTATATAAAATATCAGAAGTTTTTTTTTTTTGCAATTTGGATTGAACAATTTTTAATAATTTTAGCTTTAAAATATAAAATTATAAAATTTATCTAACTTACAACAATGTTTTTTGTGAGGTGAATATGACCAGTTTACTTGCTCGATACATTCAAGATAATCTTGGATTTTGATAATGGCGTTATGTATGGGATGTGTCTCCTTCACGAGTTCATCGTGCGGCTTTAGCATTTCTTTTGATCTTTCACAGTTGCTAAAATCAACTTTTTCTGATATTGGATCCAATCATTCTAGAAAGAAGAAAGTTTTTAAAAGGGATGTAGAAACATTTATGTTTATCTATAGTGAGTTTGCAGATAAGTATCATTATCTCTATAACTCTATTAGAAAACATGTTAAAACTGCACGACAGTTCAACTACTTTGTTAAAGACAAATATGTTAGGCGGTAAACAAGAATGCGACAACATGCTATAGATACAAAAAGTGATAGAGATAACCAAACTATAGTTTTTTCATACTATCTCAATTTTTGTGTTGATTTTCTTTTCTTGTATGTTCATGAACGCTCATTCCAATTCTTTATACAGTTTCCTAAATTTTTCCATGTAATAAGGATTCCAAATATTATATTATGGAATGAGAGAGAAGAGAGGTGGATGAGTTGTGAAACAGAAAATTTATAGATTATTATGTACGTGTTGCTCAAAAACAGTTTTTATGTGTTAAAGAAGACTGCTAATTCGATATGGAATCGTATCTGTGAAAATATATTAAAATCTGGGATTTGCCCTGCCGAATATAAATGCTCTTTGATTTAGGTTATTAAGTTTTATATGATTTTTGGTTTGTGTTTTAGCTTTGCATTTGCAAGAAATGTATATGATAATAATTTTGTCATTAGAAAATTTTAGGTGAGGATGTATTATATGTGATAAGATATATTTTATTATAACTTGGAGTGAATAATTGTTAGAGATTACATAACAGAAAGCCATTAAAAATGAGAGATTACATAGCAGCAATGTTGTGTATATCAAGCTCATCATGCCTTTTTATCAAATCAAGAGTATCATGCCATCCTTGGTGTTTCTCAAGACAACTGTACCATCATCACCTTCAACTATCATCCTCATCATTGGCACTAACTTTTTTTTTTTTTGAAAACAATCATACCATCATCACCTTCAACTATCATCCTCATCATTGGCACTAACTTTTTTTTTTTTTTTTTTTTTTTTTTTTTTTTTTTTGAAAACAATCATACCATCATCACCTTCAACTATCATCATCATCATCATTGCCACTAACTTTTTTTTTTTTGAAAACAATCATACCATCATCACCTTCAACTATCATCCTCATCATTGGCACTAACTTTTTTTTTGAAAACAATCATACCATCATCACCTTCAACTATCATCCTCATCATTGGCACTAACTTTTTTTTTGAAAACAATCATACCATCATCACCTTCAACTATCATCATCATCATTGCCACTAACTTTTTTTCTTTTGAAAACAATCATACCATCATCACCTTCAACTATCATCATCATCATTGCCACTAACTTTTTTTTTTTTTGAAAACAATCATACCATCATCACCTTCAACTATCATCATCATCATTGCCACTAACTTTTTTTTTTTTTTTGAAAACAATCATACCATCATCACCTTCAACTATCATCATCATCATCATCATCATCATCATCATTGCCACTAACTTTTTTTTTTTTTTTTTTTTTTTTTTTTTTTTTTTTTTTTTTTTTTTTTTTTTTGAAAACAATCATACCATCATCACCTTCAACTATCATCATCATCATCATCATCATCATTGCCACTAACTTTTTTTTTTTTTTGAAAACAATCATACCATCATCACCTTCAACTATCATCATCATCATCATCATCATCATCATCATCATTGCCACTAACTTTTTTTCTTTTGAAAACAATCATACCATCATCACCTTCAACTATCATCATCATCATCATCATTGCCACTAACTTTTTTTCTTTTGAAAACAATCATACCATCATCACCTTCAACTATCATCATCATCATTGCCACTAACTTTTTTTTTTTTTGAAAACAATCATACCATCATCACCTTCAACTATCATCATCATCATCATCATCATCATCATTGCCACTAACTTTTTTTCTTTTGAAAACAATCATACCATCATCACCTTCAACTATCATCATCATCATCATCATCATCATCATTGCCACTAACTTTTTTTCTTTTGAAAACAATCATACCATCATCACCTTCAACTATCATCATCATCATTGCCACTAACTTTTTTTTTTTTTTTTGAAAACAATCATACCATCATCACCTTCAACTATCATCCTCATCATCCTCATCATCCTCATCATTGGCACTAACTTTTTTTTTTCTTTTGAAAACAATCATACCCACTAACCTAACGAATTCAATTCACATTGCTAAAGGTTAAATTCATATAATTCACCATAATCCGCATCCATCCGTTCTCTGCATTCCCTTGCGCATTCATCTCTTTTCATTGCAAACGTCTCCAAACACGCCAACTCTTATGATCAAATACCTGTAAGATCAAATACATGTCTTATGAAAGCAAGTACACCATTCAGCCACATAGATCTTTGTTATACGAACATCTCTGCTACACACATTAGCTCGTTCAATAAGGATGATATGAATCATATAAATCTCGGTGATGTTCCTAAGAGAAATGAGAGTGCTGGTGTAGTTCTATCCCGTGGGTCTGGAGGTAACTGGTGTAGTCATATTCTCTTGAAGACGTGTAATGGGAGAACTGTCTCTGCAGCTTGGTCGTAGAATGGTGCGATAATGCTCTACAAAGTAAAATCTACTTCCATTTATAACCATACATAATGCCATTGAGACTAAAGGAGTTAGTTACCTTAACTTAATGCTTTTCTTGTGAGTTATTACAGGCTTCTCTATGTTTAGAAGCTTGGGACGAAGCACTCAGTGAGATAATCCTTTCACCTCAAGCCACATCAGCGGTGTTAAACTCGGTGGGAGATATTCCAGCCTTAGTTGTTGCTGGGGCTGAGGATGCTCTTGTTCCTTTGAAATCCTCACAAGTTCTGGCTTCTAAACTCACCAATTCTGCAAGTTTTACATCTCCTCACCAAACCTTTCATAACTTCATGTACTTATGTCCCTGTGCCTACAGAGATTTGTAGCGATATCTGGATGCGGACATCTGCCACACAAAAAGTGTCCTGCAACATTTGTATCCGCTCTAGGTTCCTTCACCTGCAAACTGATACCTAAACTACCAAACTCCTAAAACTATCTCAAAGAAAAGAGTTTGATGAAAGAACAACACACCTGCAAGGGAGAACCAAATGAATATATTCTTCTCAAGCACAACATGTGCTTCTTGTTATGTATCCTGTAAATACCCATTCATTTCTCACAAGCTTCTCCGGGGATTATATGTTACATTGATAGGAACAAACCAAAAGGTAGTGTACTCAGAAATAGGTTTAGATAATCATCAAATACATATTAGAAAAGTATGCTGATGGTAGAAGTAGAACAATAACAAACAGAGTTCCTAAACAAACAGCTCTCTAGCGTCTTCTTTATCAATCACAAGACTCTCACCCAAAGTGGAAGTAAACCTATTCCTTGGCGGATTTGTTGTTGAGAGCACATCAGACATGGAGATTGGAGCTCGGAGAGATCACGTAGGAGAAGATGGAGTTGATGAAGAGCATGAGGATGAGTATCCACTCGTTAAAGGCTAATGCCAAAGCTCTGGTGAAACTCCGTAAGCTTGTCTAATGTTTTGGTGGAGACTACAAAATATTGCAAAGGAAACGTTTTAGTTAGACTACAAAATATTGCTGATTCTGCACGGAAAAAAAAAAACAGAGACAAGAAGAGAAAGTTGACCAAACACAAAACCAAACATACATAGAGACTTGATCCTTTGTCTTTAGCAGTAAAAGATCATTTTTCTCAGACAAAACCAATTTTTATATATACAAAATTGAACTTGTAAAATCTAAATCAAGTGTTTGCCCCAGAAAGAAAAAGTATGATTTATTTTAGCAGTTCTAGAATTAAAGCAAGACTCTATAACATGAGTCTTTATAACATGAGAACCAGTTAGCTCGTTCAAATCTATATCAGAATGATACACACAGCAAACAAAAGTAGCAAAGGATTTGATTGTTCTAAGAATCATGATGTATATTACCTTTGAACGGCGGATTTGATTGTTCAGATCACCAGATCTGGCTTCGTTTTGGGCAGTATCCATATGATGATGATGTCATGATGATGATGTCTTTACTGGTGAAAAATACAGTATGATCAGAATAGACGCATGATTCTACCGGAGAAGGTGATTGAATGACTTACAGTATTGAAGATGAAAGTGGAGAGTCCCCCTTCGCTCTCCATCTCCGAAGTTTTCAACCATACCAGCTTCATCAAAGGGATCGCCAGAGACTCAAAAACCTCCCGTCTTTAAGATTTCGAAAACCTCTCTAAGATTCTCAGAACCGTTCGAATCAAAGCTTAAATCTACCAAAGGTGATTCATTAAAGTATAATTCTACTTAGATAAGCATATAAACTCTCGATTCTCTCCAATATATAGGTCTGACGTGAAGGAAACAGAGAAGTCGAAAGGGTGTTTTGGATTAAATGAAAATAAAATTTACTGGGGTGATTAAGAGAAATACGTTGAACAATAAAGGAGGCTAAAAGTTCTGAGAAGAATTTATTGTCTTTGCTGTGAATAACAAATATGGCAGATCGAAGAGACGCAAGAGGATGACAATGGAACCCTAATCTTCTTATTCACAAAACGTGGAGCTTTATCACATATTGATTTAATGAAATGCTGAACACGTGGCGGCACCTGACAAAACGAATTTGTGACCTGGATGCTGATGTGGCTTCATCAGGAGAGAGTAAAACTCTTCTTTATATAATAAGATAGTGGTATATTAAGGAATTGCATTGATTGAAATCTCGACCTAGTTCAAAGTGCTGTATACTTTAGTTTTTATTATAGCTGAAAGCCTCGTTGCTATATCATGTCTAGCATTAAGATGTGTGGTCATGTCTTTTTATTAATTTATGTATAGACATAGACTTGCTAGTTGAATACTAGTTCCCAACGAATGTAGAGGGTCTAAAGACCCCATGTGTATGCGTATGATTTTATTTTTTTATTTTTTTATTTTTTTTGTTCAAAGCGTATGATTTTATTTTTATTTTTAAAAACAACACATCATACCCACAGCTATGTTGGTAATGTGTGTTGGAGCCTTTTTATTGTATAGTTTAGTCAATGACCCTTTACTATATAATTCGATAGTTATATTGATTTTGTGAATCTTTACCTTTGTTTAATTATAAGAAGAAATATGTATATTCTTTTATTATGAGTTCATGATTGCCAAAGTATATATGATCCTTTCGTATGTATGCGTTCGATTGTCATCATTTTTTAATGTGTTTAGGACCGATTACTGAAGTAAAACACAAGTTTACTAGTACAAAAATCAACCAGGACTCTAATTCAACAAATATAAGAACTTAAGATAAACATATAATGCTTGATTCACTACAATAGTTTCTACATATTCAATGTGCTGGTAAAAGAGAGAAAAAAATCTTTATCATGCGTTGCTGTGAATTTTGTCCGAACTCAGAAGTGAAAACAACTTGTCGAATCATGATACATTAGCTTTGCTTCACACTTTTTCAAAATGCGCTTTCTATGAAATGAGCATTATGTTTTATATATAAGAAACAAAGTTGATAAAGGCTGTCTGTTTTTTTTGGAAACGCAATATTTCGATTCTACTTATTGCATAATTTGCATGTACAAAATTCGTATTATTATATAAAATAAATTAGAAAGATCTAACACCCCAACCAACGGATGCCTTACAAACCAATGGGCATTGGGTTGTATTTTACCGCTATGGAATTCTAATTTTAGCAAACCTAATTAAGGGGGTTAACAAAATTAGACAAAATGTAACCATTTATATTATTTCTCTATATATTGTCTAAGAAGAAAAGCTGTTTCGTTTTTATATACATTAAAACATCATTTTAAAAAGAATAGTAAATAAAAATGCTATTTCATGCAACATCTTCCTTAAAAATGATTATTCTATTTAGAGAAATTCTTTAGGATGACCCTAATTTTTTTAATCACAAATATAGGTTAATTAATCTAGATTTAGGGTTTAGATTTGAAGAGTGAAATTTTGAGGTTGGATTTAGGATTTTTTTAAAAAATATATAAATAAATCCTAAAAATTTAAATATATTTTTAAATAGTTTTAGTAACAATTTTGGAATTCGAAATAAAATTTTGATCAAATTCTTTTTAGAAAAAGTTTGAGCTTAAAAATATATTACTCGAAAAAAATTTAAAACATTTTAAGCGATTATGTATATTTAAATATTTATAAAATAAAAGTAGGAAAATATTTTATCTTTGTAGTGAAATTTCTTTTGGTCATTTTTCTTTTTGTGGACTTTTTTGTGAAAAAAACCTAAAAATGTCATTTGGGAGATTTGCCCATTCTTTTTAAGTCCTTCCTTAATTTACATTTTCTGCCAGCCAATAATGATCTGTTTTGACGTTTTTTAGAAAAAAAAGTTTAGAACCGTAAATACGAAAGATAAAAATGGAATAAACAAAAATAAATTAAGAAAAATGTAGAAATAAAAAGAGAAAAACGTGGGCCGAACATTATCAAGAGAAGAAGCATAATAAAACCCATCGTTGTGTGACAGAGTGTTCCCTGTTGTTGTTGTTCCTCCCCCGCATTGGAGTCTCTTCCGATCCCAGAGAGAGATAGAGAGAAGCGCTTGTTCTTCCTCTAAGGTAAAGAAAAGCTTCTCAGATCTTTCTTCTTCGCATTCTCGATTCAGATCCTTTCATTTTCTCGCGAAAAAGTCGGACTTTTCTTATCCGTAAATTCCGAAGAATGCTGGCTTTTTCTTCTCCTCTAGATTTCGTCGTCCCCTTTGACGCGTTTCTTGTCTTTTTCCGAGAAAATCTGATGCTTGATTTGGTTTCTCGGTCTGAAAGTTTCGTTCTTTAACACATTGTCAAGGTTGTGAGAGAAGATCTTTCAATTACATAGGCTTTTATTGGATCATTCAGATGAGATTCTTGTTTGTGTAATCGAGCTTTAGATTCTTATCTATTTGTCAGATGAAGGTTTTGCGTAATGTTTGTTTGTATTTGAGAATGAAGGTTTTGCGTGTTGTTTCCGTCACTGTTTTGTATTTGAATGAGTGCAGTTTCAGTTCCAATTCTTCCTTGACTTACCAGTTACATATTTTAAAATTAAGTAATCTTGAGTTTTTGGTTTACCTACTGTTTATCTTCTACGTTTGTTCTCAACAGTACATGTGTAGGCAAATTTCAGTTTTGGTTTACCTTTTGATTATATACTGTTCATCTTCTATGTTTGTTCTCAACAGTACATGTGTATGTCTATTTAAGTTTACTTCTTTTCCTCTCTAGCCAGGAGTCTCAGTAGGGGGCAAAGATGGTTGCAGAACGCTTCACTGTCGATTTGGATAAGCCACTTGTCTTTCAGGTGATGGATGCGTTCTTTCACTTCTATACGGCATAGATTTTATCTGTATTCGTCATGTTAGATTGACAAGACAAAGTAACAAGAGAGGGAATTCAACCTTCAAAAGCTTCTGTGTACTGATAAAAATAAACTTTTTTTTGTTTTTCATCAGGTTGGTCATCTTGGCGAAGAATATCAGGAATGGATTCATCAACCTATTGTATGCGTAGAGGGTCCTCGTTTTTTCCAGAGTGATTTCTGGGAGGTATCAACTCTCTTCCTTTTCTTTTTTTTTTGTAAAGATTCATCTTCCTGTAATGTATATCATCCTCCTCTTTGTTTTGATTTATATCCTTCTTTGAGCAGTTCTTGACTCGCACTGTTTGGTGGGCAATCCCAACTATCTGGCTTCCAGTTGTCTGCTACGTTCTTTCAATCTCCGCGAGGAAGGGACTCACGTATCCCCAGATCGGTTTAATAGTTGCCTTTGGTGTACTCACGTGGACACTACTCGAGTACACGCTTCATCGTTTCCTGTTCCACATAGAAACCAAGAGTTACTGGTTAGTTCAATATCCGTGGTCATGCAACACAAACATAACATGTTTCATCACGAAGCTGATTCTGTTTTATTTTTTTCTTTTTGTAGGGCAAACACTGCACACTATCTTCTCCATGGATGCCATCACAAGCACCCACAAGACGGCCTTCGTCTTGTTTTCCCTCCTACCGCAACAGCCATTCTCTTGGTTCCAGTAAGTAACTATGTTTGATACAGACCTGGAGTCCTTTTCTGTTTCAAAATGTCAACTTATAACGATGTTCGTCATCTTTTCCTTGTCTTAGCTATGGAAGCTTCTCCACCTCATAGCTACTCCTGCTACAGCTCCTGCTATGCTTGGAGGCATTTTGTTTGGCTATGTGATGTATGATATTACCCATTACTTTCTACACCATGGTCAACCTAAGGAACCAACCTTCAAGCGTCTCAAGGTAAAGCAATCCCATAAAAAAATATCTCTTTGTCGCTGTTCCTTTGAATTTCTGATTGAGTTTTTGGTATACGTTTTACAGAAATACCACCTGAACCATCACTTCAGAATCCAGGACAAAGGATATGGGATCACTTCTTCTCTCTGGGATAGAGTCTTTGGAACACTTCCCGGTACAAAAGCTACTCAGAAGAAGCTCTGAACTGGATATCGTTTTGCCATTTTCAGTGTGTCAAAAACTCACTTGTGATTCAATGACTGTTTTAACTGATGCTGTATACGATCTATCACCATATTTTTGAACATATCTAGTGGTGTCTGAACCAGTTTTATGGTGTGGTCATAGAAATTGGAAAGCAAACCGATTTATTTTCTATTCAATTTGGCTTTTGAATCAACTGTTATTGAGTACATATCTACTAGAAAAAAAAAATACATATAACAATATTGGTTTTGGTCTTTTGAGAGATCAAAACAGAGGGGGAATACTCTGTTCGTTCCTGAAGAAGTTGGTTGGATCAATCTTGCCTTTAACCAAACCCAACTTCTTGAAGTTACCTCTATAATACTTCTCACCCCATTCCCTCGCATCTTCAAAGCTCGTGTTGCATCTTGTGTTGTTTCCCAAATCAAGATCTCTGTAATTCAAATAAGCTCCTCTCGGCGATGCAGAGACGTAAGGAGTCATGTATTCGTAAAGCATTCTCATCCACGTCACATGCTTGTTCATCTCTTCGACTGTATTCACTTTCCACTTGACCATATACTGAATGTTGTAAAGGTTTCCTCTCCTGTGTGGATATGGAGAGTCACTCTCTGATATCTCGCTTATCTTCCCACCCAATGGCTCTAGGATCATCAGTGGAGTCTCTTTCTCGAGAAACCTTTTGGTTACTTCTTCGAAAACGTTTTCAGGAACTGGTTTCTGAACAAAGTCTGACTTTGCTTTGTAGTAAAGATCCTCGTATCTTAGGTCTCTGTTGAGCATTGTCTCCAAAGGTTGTCCTGTTCTCCAGTTAAAGAACATTATGGACTCGATCCAGCTCATTTCTGAACAGTCTTGTGCTCTTAATCCGAGTTCAGGAAACTTCTGGTTCATCAGAGGAATCAATCTATCGACTCCACCGAGAAACAAAGCTTGGAAAGTAGTTTTGACTCTTCTCTGACCACCTTCTAGGCTGTTGTCGATGATGGCTCTGATGAAGAGATTTTGGTCTAGCTCTGCTCCTATGGACTGCCATCGATGAACAAGCTTGTTCATGCTTGCTCCCATCGGATGCTGACTTATGAAACAAGTTACCTTCTCAGGAACCCTAGCGAGCTTAACCTTCCACGACAACACAACACCGAAGCTCGCTGCTCCACCTCCTCTTAGAGCCCAAAACACATCCTCTCCCATCGTTCTCCTGTTGAGGATTCTCCCGTTTACGTCCATCAGACGCGCGTCCACAACGTTGTCAGACGCTAAACCGTGTTTTCTCATTATTGTACCTAATCCACCGCCGCTGATATGTCCACCAACTCCAACGCTTGGACATATCCCTGCGGCGAAGGCATGGATCTTGCTGGTTTTGGCGATTTTGTAGTAGAGTTCGCCGAGCGTTGCCCCGGATTGGATCCATGCGGTTTCTTCTGTGAGGTTGATGGTGATGGTACGGAGGTTGACGAGGTTGATGATTATGAACGGTGATAGTGAGAGGTAAGAGAGGCCTTCGTAGTCGTGACCACCGCTTAGGGTTCTTACTTGCACTCCAAGTTTCTTGCTGCATAGTATTGATTTCTTGATTTCTGATTCGGATTTTGGTTTGAGGGTCAGGATCGGCTTCAGGCTTGTGAAATTCAGGTTGAGGAAGCTTGAGTCTGGAGATTGAGACTCGGAAGAGGCGGTGTAGAGGCTGGAGTCTGATGTGCGGTTAGTGAAATTGCTAGGGTTTTTGGAGATTGTCGACAAGCAACTTTCAAACTCTTCTTTTGTCGGAACAGAAACGACACGTTTAGCTAAGAAGAAAAGAAACAGACACAAAGCTAGGTCTCTCATGTTTGTTGTTTTTTGTGTTTGAAGTTTCAGACAAAGAAGAAGTATAGTGTTCTTGATCCTTTTCTGGTTTAGAAAGTTTCTTGAGAGAAACTGGATGAGTTGCAACGAAGAAGGATCAAGATTTTATAGATTTCAGTTCCGGGGGTGTTTATTTGAATTGAACATTTAATGGACGTCATTAGAAATATAATATGATTATCTTGACGATCGAGTCGCTAAAACAAAGACGTTAAGCTAAGAGTCAAAAATGTAGGCATTTTCAAAGTTGTGACCATGGAATAGTGACACCCATATATGTGAACTACGCGTTCTCACAAATTATTGCTGTTTTCTAAACGTGGAGTTAAGTACTTTCCTCTTCTCGTCCCATGGAAACTTCAACGGTTAAAACCCATTTTGAGGTTCTTAACAATTTAATCTAAATATTTTAAAAATAGTTAAATTAAATAATAAATTTTTAAAAAATTTAACCAATAGCTAAAACACAAATGGTCTTACAGTGTTAATACTGTTTCTTAAAACCACCTATCTTCAGAAACTATATTTTCCCTCTTTTTTATTTTTTTATTATTTTAATGAATGATGAACTTTTCCTCAACCCTGCGTTTACTAAAAACAAGAAATTAAGAAAAAATATAATTTTTTTACGAAAATTATTAACATATAAAACAAAATAATTACAAAAATTTTACATAACAAGACGTAAAGAAAGAATGTTCCAGTTACAAAAAAAAAAGACGTAAAGAATGTAACTTGCTAAAGAATTATTTTGCATTATTAGATGTAGACCTGCGTGGTTCCAAAAAAAGCAAATAAATAAAATCTCAAAATAGCGTATGAAAGGTTTTCCATTTACAGCTATATATCCATATTGCAGGACCAGTGATTGGTCGTTTGTCATCAAGCTTCATGCTGTACAGCTGCTCGAATTAAACTAGTAACTTACAGCCTTATTTTACGGTATTTATTTTTGGATAAAGCTCTTCTAAATTAACAATGACCAATTACACTTAGGTGATGATTGTTTTCTGGTTTTTAGATTTAGTTTTTGGGTTTTGGGTTTTGGTTTTTGGATTTTGGTTTTTGGTTTTAGATTTTAGTTTTTGATTTTACAGTAGATTTTAGTTTTTTGAAAAACATGAATGGTAGTTTTAGATTTTGGTTTTTAGTTTTTGGTTTTTGCTTTAAAAACTAATATTATTAATAGAAAAATATTTATTCTGAAATTATCAAATATAAATTATTTTTTTGGTGAAATGTTAAAATCAAATATAAATTATTGTTATCAAAACACATAAAAATTTAACTAATAAATTACTTTAAAACAAAAATTGGAAACACAAAATAAAACTGCGGTGAATCTCATATAAATATGCATTTGAAAGATTTTTTGACCTTATTTTAATTTACAAATATGAATATATTGCTTAATAACAGTATATTACATTATAACAATATATTACAAGTATGAATATATTAATTACGAGGGAAAATACTTGTTAAAACATTATTAAATAATTTACCTAAACAAAGCTCCAAATATTAATTAAAATAAATATATTTTTCCTATTAGAATTTAGATTTTTGATAAATATTTTATTCAACTATAATGATTTAGAATAATTACTATTTAAATAGTTTAATTTGTATAGAGTATAAGAATATTTTAACAAAAGAAAAAGAAAAAGAAAAAAAGAAAGAAAACGTGTGTTGATGAAAAACCAAAGAAACATGGATTTTGATTTTTTTTAAGAAGAAATGATTATTTTCAAAGTCTGGTTTCCCTAAGATTTAGAGAATCTATTTTCTAAGAAACTTGATTGGTAAAAAAATAGATTTTTGAAAAATAAAAACCAGAAACTGTTTTAAAAACCACAAACAATCAACCTCTTAAGTTCAAAACATACATAAACGGTGTGAGTTCCACACATCCTAATTTTAAAATACTAAGTTTTTCCTTGATAAAAGCTTAGAAGCTTTTATAGAATCATGGACCAAACTAGAATATACTGAGCTGCTATGATGTGAAACAAAGAAAAATAAACGTTTGATACTCTTCAATTCGATGAACCATATAGTTGACAAAAAAGAATGGACCATAACCCATATTTAATCCATTATAGTATAATTTTGTTTTGTTTTTAAAAAATACTTTATAATGTTAAAAAAGATACGAAGCGTTAACGTCGTTAGGCTGGATGTCAACTCTACGGCCATACTAAAAACGTGTAAACGTTCTGGAAGTCTTTGGTGATGCCTAGTTGAATTGAATGATTAGTGTTAAAATGGATTCGTCATCGTTGTCACAATCGCATGGACAGAATCATTATCAAGATTCGCACTTGTTTCTGGATATATACATCTCATAAGAAAAAAATATATAGAGGGGAAACAGTGTAGACTAAGCTTTTAATTATACGGTAAACGATTGTTCTATTTTCTTTTGTTAGAAGTTATTAGGTAGGACGATCAAAATGATTTGATTTACATGTTTTATTGACGTTTTTCTACTTCATTAAATTATTATGTGAAACGTGAATTTTTTTTTTAACATGTTATTTTCTTATAAATAGATTCATCCCTGTACCTTTTTTAGAACCACGTGTACCTAGTCCTTATCAAGTTTCATAGCTGTTTTTCATTTACTATATAACAAAAATGAAAACGTGATATAAATAAAGCTTGTACGACCTTTTGTATATTATTTTCTGTAGTTTCTTTGTTATGATACAATCTAAATCTAAATAACACTTCAAGAATGATTGATGTGAAGATATTCTTTTCGATTAGTTTTCCAACCAAGTATTAATTTGGGGCTAGAAGCCGTTGCCTTATTATTTTTGTCATAAATCATAATAAATATTTTGCCAAAATATTATGTCAACTAAGTTTGGCAAAATATTGGGAAACTATGAATGGTGTGTATTATGCAACTATGAGTAGTGTGCACTAAAAGCTTTGTATTATAAATAAGGAGGTTTGGAAGGTGGTAGTGATCCAAGCCAAGTGAATTATGAAAGTTGAATTCTAAAGAGTTTCTTGAGTCATTTGTAATATTTTGGAGTGTCTATACTAATAAAGTAGGCTTTTTTATCTCATTGGGGGAAAAAATGCCATGTGGCATTTTTTTTTAATAATTAAAATATTTTTTCAATTTAAAATTAATGAATTTTGGTATTAATTGTGAAATAAATTGGGGGTTTTAAACTTTTCTTCATACAGGTCCAAACGTTTATAAAAGTATTTTGAATCTGACCCGGATCCGTAGTTGAACAGATAAATCCGGTGACCCAATATAAATCGGATTTGAGTTTTATGAAAAACCCATAAACACACACAAAAACTTACTAGAACCCGATACATGTTGCAGCACTGGTTGAACCAATAGATAATTTTTATTTTTTACTATTTTTAGTTCAAGTTGTGTTTTAAAATTATTTTTTTATATTCTAAATTTCTAATCAAAAATTTAAAATTTTCAATTTTATTGCCGTCTTCCTCTTCTTCTACACTATAATTTACATTTGCAAGAAAGCTGAGTCATGATTGTGCTTGAACCGTACGTCCGTAAAACATACTAAAGGACGATGAGGCTTATTATTCCTCTACACTATAATTTACGTTTGCAAGAAAGGTGAGTAAATTATTTTTTTATTTTTTATTTAACTTAGTTTATAACAAATCATTACATTTTTAATTTACAGATCAAAAAGAATAAAATTATATGATAATGTGAATTACAAAACAGAGCTTTGGATTGTTGAAGAAAAAAAACCTGGCGAACTTGATTATAATAAATTAGAGAATGCTCTTGCTGAAGAATATCCCAAAGATGATGAAGTGACAAATTTAGAAAATTTTGTTGGTAAGTTTTAAAATTTAGAGAAAACCAAAATTAGTTGATGTGATCTGGTGTTAGTTTATTTTTGTATTGACAATTTATTACAATGATGTTTTAATTTTGGTTTATATTGGATTGGAAGTTTAATTTTATGTCTTGATTTTTTTAGATGTCATAACTCTTATGTTACAATTTTTTAAATAATCTAAACTATTTCTTAATATTTTGTATGTACACTTAAAATACTAAACTTTAGTTTTTATATATATTTTTTTCAAAGCTAATATATTATTATATAATAAAACTAATTCATGTATTAATCCGCGATTCATCCGCGGTTGATCCAATGATCCAGTGATCCAGTAAATCATCTGATTCAGTGTCCGGATCGGGTTTCAAAACACTGGTTTATAGGATTTATTTGTATTTGATGTTGACGATGGAGAATATAGTCTCTACAATTCTCCTTCTTTAACGCAATCGACGTAATCGTTCATATAATCAATCCAGAAATTTCACTCATCCCACTATTTCCTATTGAATGCTTCTTTAGTTCCTGCTTTCTCAGTTTCATTGTATATGTATAGACGGTGTGAGAGTTCGGACGATAATCCCTTTACTTTTCCCAATTCAATCATTGTCGAATTCCCAGTTTCATTGCTCGGAGTTGAAGACAAATCGGTGTAGAGATATTCAGACTAGGCTACAACAATTTTGGCAAACCTGAAATGTTAAGAAAGGGGTGATATATTGGGCTTGATATGTTGTTGATTAATGGGAAGGTACACCGCTTTATTTCAGTTTACCGCTTAATGATTGCTTATTTTAAAAGTAGTAGTTTTCTTATGGATCATTTCCTTTCTCAGGTGGTGCTTTTACATGTGTTGATCAACTTTTTCAGATTTAACACCTTCAAACATTTCTTGAAAAAAAACTCAATCTATGACATGAGTATTTAAGATTCCAACTAAATTAACTTTTTTACGACTATCGATTTTTATTCTATTTTTATTAATCGATTAATAACAACTACTTATGCTATTCTACTTTGAACTAAACAACTTCAAGCAAAATAATATACTACGGTCGCAAACCACTATCAAAAAGATCAGAAAATATCATTTTTTACATATTTTCTTTACTAAGACCATATAATAAATTATAAATTTAAGTAAGAATACAACATACGAATCCGGCGCGTAGCGCCGGAATATCACTAGTTTTTAATAAAATAAAATATTCCCTTTTTATTATAAGTCACCCGTATCTATCTTTAAACACTTTATAGATTTCTCTTTAATCTTAAATATCTCTTTTGTGGCTGTATTTACTGTGTTTGTAATTTTAGCTTTCCACATAAAAAGAGAACCCAAATATAAATTCCGGAGTCTCCCATCGACCAGAGTGTATAACAGTATCATTTTGCAATATTCAAAATCTCGAACCTGTAAAAAATCATTACTTTTTTATGCGATTCAAAATATGAAACTAGAAGGATGGATATAAGTTTATAACAATAGTTCAGTGTTTCAATATGCATGTGTCTTTTTTTTTTGTTGACACAAGAATGGAAGACGATCATTATTCCAAATGCTACTAACTAGTATTCAGATATCCACATGTTACGTAACCAACACATGGTTTACGACTGGATATTCCTGACTTTGTCAAGATTAAAAAGCTGAATTATTTGTCTAGTTAATCATCTAAGCACATATCAAACCACTACAAGTCTACAACAAACATGTAGGAAAGGGCAGGAAATTCCAAAACGTACATAACAAAATAAAATCAGATTTGACTAGAATGTAAAGTTTTTCATATATAGTCGAAGTAGTATATAGGGTAATATCAAATGAAAAGAGTATGCAATTTACTCAGACACCTCAAAACTAGGCCACAAATCTAACTAGTAACTACTACTCAGTCTCGTGTTTAAAACAAATAAAATATATTTTACAAAGAATTGCTATTAAAATCAAATAATGATATCTTTTTAATAAAAACCATTTTGGGAGTGCGGTATAAATGTATAGTATATCATTCTGAATGTTCATGTTAGAAACTAAGGGGAGAAGGTGTATCCAATTTAGAACTTAAAGCTATCGGTTTGACTTTAATGATTTGTAGATAATTTTAAGTGAGTAAAATAATTTAATATTGCTTTTTAAAGAACTACAGAATTTCGTTTAAAAAAAAAGAAGATTTGAATATTTTTCTAACAGATAAACTCCATGAAAACAATTTTAAACGAAATTCTTTGTTTATATTTTACATTAGTTAGATGAAATTATTGTTTAACAATTAAACAAACAAAACAAAAAGTTATAAAAGATAAGAACAAATAACATTACTTGCTGGAATATAATTTGCGCATTATTAGGTGTAGACCTGCTTGGTTCCAAAACAACAAATAAATAAAATCTCAAAATAGCGTTTTGGTAGGTTTCCCTTTTACAGCTATATATACATATATTGTAACCATCTCCAATGTATTTCTCTATTTTTACCTCTAAAATAGAAAAACTCTATTATAGAAATGTAGTTTACTCCAATGTATTTTTCTATAATAGCAATTTCTATTTATAGAATAAAAAATTTGCTATTTCTTCTCTTATTTATAGAGGTGAAAATAGCAATTTCTATTTTAGAGAAAGAAATAGAGTAGGGATGGAGTGAATTTGATTCTAAATATTATTATAGAGACAAATATAAAGAAGGGTTGGAGTTGCTCTAAGATGGGTGATTGGTCGTTTGTCAAGCTTCAGGGTGTATAGCTGGATATTGTTACCTAAATACAATTTATTTAAGTATTAAACGAATTAAACTAGTTATTTAGAGCCTTGTTTTGCGGTATTTCTTACTGGATAACAAAATCTTCTGAATTAACAGTTATCAATTAGACTTAAGTTCAAAACTTACGTAAACGGTGATGTTCAACAAATTTTAGTTTTAAAATACTAATTTCTTTTCTTTGATAAAAAATTAGAAGCGTTTAGAGAATCATGGACCAAAAATCTTCTATAGTGTGAAACAAAGAAAAGTAAACGTTTGTTACTCTTGAATTCAAGGAACCGTCAAGTTGACAAAAAACAATGGACAATAACCCATATTTAATCCATTATAGTATAATTTTGTTTTGTTTTTTTAGAGACTGCTTATAATGTTAAAAAAGGAAACTGAGCGTTAACGTCGTTAGGCTGGATGTCAACTCTACGGACTACGGCCATACTAAAAAACGTGTACACGTTCTGGAAGTCTTTGGTGATGCGTAGTTGAATTGAATGATAAGTGTTAAAAATGGATTCGTCATGGTTGTCACAATCGCATTGGCAGAATCATATCAAGATTCGTACTTGTTTTTGGATATATACTTCTCCTATAAAAGAAGAAAATAGTATAGACTTTTTTTCATCTAATGATATTCATTCAAAAGTGAAATACAAAGTTTAATATATAAGTCTGATAAAAGACATTCTCAGAAACGAGTTCAAAGAAAAATAACTAGAATCTATAATGGAGCAACTTTCAAACACAACATAAACAAGGCAAAAAGAAACTAGAAACCACACTAATCATTACTATCTACACCAACACCATGGTCAACCTTCAAGAACCAACTAGAAAAAATCTCTTTTCGTCGCATTCAAACTTTTTCCCTCTGAGTTTCTGTTTAAGTTTTGGTATATGCTTTACAGATATACCACCTGAATCATCACTTCAGAATCCAGAACAAAGGATATGGAATCACTTCATCTTTCTGGGATAGAGTCTTTGGAACACTTCCCGTTGTAAAGGCGGCTCAGAAGAAGAAGCTCTAAACCGGATTTCGTTTTGCCATTTTTCTGAGTGTGAAACTCACTGATCTTCGTGTATCCTGATTCATCTGGTGATTCAATGACTGTTAACTGCTGTTGTATACGTCTTATCACCATATTTTGAACATATCTATTGGTGATGTCTGAACCGGTTGTCACTTTATTTTCTATTCAATTTGGTCTTTGAATCGACAGTTATTGGGTGTACATATCTACTAGAAAGAAAAAAAAGAATACAGTAACAATACCATCTGGCTTGGTCTTTTGAGAAATCAAAACAGAGGAGGTATACTCTGTTCGTTCCTGAAGAAGTTGGTTGGATCAATCTTGCCTTTAACCAAACCCAACTTCTTGAAGTTACCTCTGTAATACTTCTCACCCCATATCCTAGCATCTTCAAAGCTCGTGTTGGTTCCTGTGTTGCTGCCCAAATCAAGATCTCTGTAATTCAAATAAGCTCTTCTCGGCGATGCAGAGACGTAAGGAGTCATGTAATCGTAAAGCATTCTCATCCACCTTACATGCTTGTTCATCTCCTCGACTTCGTTCACTCTCCACTTCACCATATACTGTATGTTGTAAAGGTTCCCTCTCCTGTGCGGATAAGGAGAGTCACTTTCTGATATCTCGTTTATCTTCCCACCCAATGGCTCAAGAATCATCAATGGAGTTTCTTTCTCGAGAAACATTTTGGTTACCTCTTCAAAAACGTTTTCAGGAACTGGTTTTTGAACAAAGTCTGACTTTGCTTTGTAGTAAAGATCCTCGTATCTTAGGTCTCTGTTGAGCATTGTCTCTAACGGTTGTCCTGACTTCCAGTTAAAGAACATTGTCGACTCGATCCAGCTCATTTCAGAACAGTCCCGAGCTCGTAGTCCGAGTTCAGGAAACGTCTGGTTCATCAGAGGAATCAATCTATCGACTCCACCAAGAAACAAAGCTTGGAAAGTAGTTTTGACTCTTCTTTGCCCCCCGTTTTGATTGTTGCTGATAATGGCTCTGACGAAGAGATTTTCGTCAATCTCTGCTCCTATGTACTGCCATCGATGAACAAGCTTGTTCATCGATGTTCCCATTGGATGTTGACTTATGAAACAAGTTACCTTCTCAGGAACCCTAGCGAGCTTAACCTTCCATGACAACACAACACCAAAGCTCGCTGCTCCACCTCCTCTGAGAGCCCAAAACACATCCTCTCCCATCGTACTCCTGTCGAGGATTCTCCCGTTTACATCCATCAAACTAGCGTCCACGACGTTGTCAGACGCTAAACCGTGTTTTCTCATCATTGCACCGAGTCCACCGCCGCTGAAATGCCCACCAACTCCGACACTTGGACATGTCCCTGCGGCGAAGGCATGGATCTTGCTGGTTTTAGCAATTTCGTAGTATAGTTCGCCGAGTGTTGCCCCGGATTGGATCCATGCTGTTTCTTCTGTGAGGTTGATGTTGATGGTACGGAGGTTAACTAGGTTGATGATCATGAATGGTGATAGGGAGAGGTAAGAGAGGCCTTCGTAGTCGTGACCACCACTTAGGGTTCTTACTTGCACTCCAAGTTTCTTGCTGCATAGTATTGATTTCTTGATTTCTGATTCGGATTCTGGTTTGAGGGTCAGGATCGGCTTCAGGCTTGTGAAATTCAAGTTGAGGAAGCTTGAGTCTGGAGATGGAGACTCCGGAGAAGCGGTGTAGATTCTGGAGTCTGACTTGTGGTTAGTGATATTGCTAGGGTTTTCGGAGATTGTTGACAAGCAGCTTTCAAACTCTTCTTTTGTGGGAACAGAAGTGACGCAATTAGTTAAGAAGAAAAGAAACAGACACAAAGCTAGGTCTCTCATGTTTGTTTGTTTCTTGTGTTTGAAGTTTCAGATACAAAGAAAGAAGTAGTGTTCTAGATCTTTGTTTGGTTTAGAAAGTTTCTTGAAAGAAACCGGACGAGTTGCAATGAAGAAGGATCAAGAAGACTGTATAAAGATTTCAGTTCCGGGGGTGTTTATTTGAAATGAATAGTTTAATAGACGTCATTAAAAATATAATATGATTATCTGGACGAGTAGCTAAAACAAGAAAGAAGGTAAGCTTTTTTTTTTTTGTCACCAACAAAGAAGTTAAGCTAAGAGTCAAAAATGTAGCCATTTTAAAGTTTCTGATATGTAATAGTGACACCTATATATGTGAACTACGCGTTCTCACAAATTATTGCAGTTGTTTTGTCAGCTTGCAGTTTTTACAATATGTTTTTATTAAACACACAAAAATTAAGAAAATATGTAATTATTTTTACAAAATTGTTATTTAACATTTGAATAAATAAAATAAAATAATTACAAATTATTTTATATAATAAGACGTAAGAATGTTACTTGCTGAAGAATAATTTTGCGTTATTAGATGTAGTCTTGTTTTGATAAAAAAAAAAGATGTAGTCTTGTAGACATGCATGGTTCCAAAAAAGCAAATAAATAAATAGCAGAAAAAGAAACAAATAAATAAAATCCCAAAGTAGCTAAAACAAAGAAGTTAAGCTATTTTTTTATTTTTTGTCACCAACAAAGAAGATAAGCTAAAAAAAAAAAAAAAAGAAGATAAGCTAAGAGTCAAAAATGCAGCTATTTTCAAAGTTCTGATATGTAATAGTGACACCCATACATGTGAACACGAGGCGTTCTCGCAATTTATTGCAGTTTTTTTTGTCAGCTTGCAGTTTTTACAATATGTTTTTTACTAAAAACGCGAAAAATTAAGAAAATATATAATTATTTTTACAAAATTGTTATTAACATTTGAATAAATAAAATAAAATAAAATAATTACAAATTATTTTACGAAATAAGACGTAAGAATGTTACTTGCTGAAGAATAATTTTGCATTACTAGATGTAGTCTTGTTTTGATTAAAAAAAATGTAGTCTTGTAGACCTGCATGGTTCCAAAAAAGCAAATAAATAAATAGCAGAAAAAGTAACAAATAAATAAAATCCCAAAGTAGCTAAAAATATAATATGATTATCTTGACGAGTAGCTAAAAGGGAAAATTCCTTAAAAATACACATACTGGATTTCTTTTGCTGAAATAATACACGAATTTTTTATGCTTCCCGAAAAATACACAAACTAATTTTAGTTGTTCATAAAATACATGAACTTTTGAATTTTGGAGGTTTCACACCTTGATTTTAACGACGTTAACTCTGATTAATGGAACATTAAGACGCCGTTAGACGACGTTAACTCTGATTCGAAAATTCATGTATTTTATGGACAACCAAAATTAGTCTGCGTATTTTTCGGAAAACCTAAAAAGTTCGTGTATTTTTTAAGCAAATAAAATTTAGTATGTGTATTTTTAAGGAATTTTCCAGAATATACTAAGGTGAAAAAGACTTTGTATTTTTTTTGTTTGACCGAAAAATGTAATTTTTGAATATATTTATTTGGGTTCATGTTGAAGCCGGTTTTTAAGGGGTTGGTTCAGATCTATAATTAAAATACGTGTAAAATATATGTAATTTTCGGATCTAAATCATGTGATAGAGGATATGTTTTTTTGGGTCTTTGGATCAGGTTTAGGTCGGTTCTTTTTGGATACAAGTCTTTCGGATCTACGATATTTGGACCCAATACGTACTTTTAATTTTTGGATCCGTATCAGATCCTGATATTTAGCCTCTGAATAGGATACATAATATCCAAACTCCATCAAATTTAGTCGAAATCTATCATACGAAATATCTAAACTTTCGGTTTGGTTTTGGAATGAATATTTTCGGGTCAGCTCTGGTTCAAGTTTTTGAATCCGGCTAAAATACCTAAACCTAAACTGCTAAATCTGATTATAATAAATCTTGAATAAAAGAAATTTGATGTTGCAAAAAAAAAGGGAAAATTCCTTAAAAATACTTATACTAAATTTTCTTTGCTTAAAAAATACACGAACTTTTTAGGTTTCCCGAAAAATACACAGACTAATTTTGATTGTCCATAAAATACATGAACTTTTGAATCAGAGTTAATGTCGTCTAACGGCGTCTTAATGTTCCGTTAATCAGAATTAATGTCGTTAAACTCAAGGTGTGAAACCTCCAAAATTCAAAAGTTCATGTATTTTATGAACAACCAATATTAGTCCGTGTATTTTTCGGGAAGCCTAAAAAATTCGTATATTATTTCAGCAAAAGAAATTCAGTCTGTATATTTTAAGGAATTTTCCCTAGCTAAAACACAGAAGTTAAGCTATTTTTTTTTTTGTCACCAACAAAGAAGTTAAGCTAAGAGTAAAAAATGTAGCCATTTTCAAAGTTCTGGTATGTAATAGTGACACCCATATATGTGAACTACGTGTTCTCGCAAATTATTGCAGTTTTTTTTGTCAGTTTGCAGTTTTTACAATATGTTTTTACTAAAAACGTGAAAATGAAGAAAATATATAATTATTTTTACAAAAAATTTATTTAACATTTGAATAAATAAAATAAAATAATTACAAATTATTTTACATAATAAAACGTAAGAATGTTACTTGCCGAAGAATAATTTTGCATTATTAGATGTAGTCTTGTTTTGATAAAAAAAAAGATGTAGTCTTGTAGACCTGCATGGTTCCAAAAAAGAAAATAAACATAACATAGCAGAAAAGAGAAACAAATAAATAAAATCCCAAAGTAGCGTATGAGAGGTTTTCCTTTTACAGTTTTATTGGTGTTTTGGCCGCATTTGTAGGCTTAATAATTTTACGAAATTTAATAAATAAATATATTATCAATTCTAAATCAATTAAAATAAATTATATTCATGTTTTTAAAATATTTCATAATTAATTAAATAATATTTTTTATGTACAAGAATTTTTTTAATTTAATAAGATATCCTTATTACGTAAAACTAGAAAATGGCCCGCACACTTGTACGGACTAATATATATTCAACTAATTCAATTTTTAAAATAATTTTAACTTCAATCTATCTTATTTAATTAGTTTCAAATATTAAATTAAGCAGAATATATAATTTTTTATTACAACGCAACATAGATAATAGTTTAGCACTTGCAAAATCTTTTATTTATTATATCACCAAACCACACATGTAAAAAGTATCATCATTATAATAATTTTAATAAATTTTATTAATACTTTAAAATAACGAAAAAGAAAAATCTACAAACAATCGATACCCTCTTCATCAAAATCTTAATTGCATTTTATATGAATTTCCGAGTTCATGGTGATACATATTAACAAAATCTACAATAATTAAAACATACCTCTATTTAACCAAAATTTTATAAACTAAAACTAATAAAGAAATTATATATGTTTATTAAAAGCTATATTTTTTTAACTTTTAACGGCGAGAGATTATATTCTGTGGACTCATATTTTTTATTAAATAATTACTAGAATGTTTAAAAACTAACAATTCAAAAATTATTTATTAAAACTAATGATTTAATCTAAATCATGAAATATGACTAATAAGCTTCTAAAAATAATGAAACATGACATATAAAAAAATAACATAAAATCATGGAGAACATTATAATTAAGCATAACTAAAATTACCACCTAAAATTATTTTAAAATATGACAACTAAATTAAAATTATTAAGAATATGAAAAGTAAATAAATAATCAAAATTATGGAGAATATGACAAATAAGCAAAACTAAAATATGGAGAATAAGCAAAACTAAAATTATTAAAAACATAACAAATAGGCAAATTACCTAAATTTATAGAAAATATGAAAATAAGAAATAAATAAATAACATAAGAAAAACTACCTAAAATCATGGAGAGGATGACAAGTAAGCACAATCACTTCATAAATAATAGTATAGATAAATAAAAATACCAATTAAAATTATTTAGAGCATGACAAATAAAATAAATAATTAAAATTGTGGAGAATATGACAAACAAGCAAAACTAAAATTATTAAAAACATAACAAATAAGCAAATTACCTAAATTTATAGATAAGCTTGAGATTATTCATATATGCATAAAACTATATACATAGATTTATATTTATTTTTAAAATATTATGATGTAAAATATTTTTATATAACTTAATATATAATCTTTTAGATAATAGAATCTTTTAGATAATGATGGTTATAAAATTAATGAAATTTGTTTTAAAATTATTTGTATTTATATATTATATGATATAAATTAAAATATAATCGGTTTAATATTACTAAACCAAATATAATATAAATATAAATATAATATTTAAATATTACCAAAGTAAATATAATATAAATTTGATTATAACATTATTATTAGAATTTTCTAATTATTTTCGAGATAATGATAAATTATCAGCTAAAACTACTAATTAAATTATTGAAATATTAATAAATAAGCAAAATACCTACAATCAAGGATAAGGTGACACATAAGCAAAATCACTCTATAAATAATAGTATAATAAAATAAAATATTAATTAAAATTATTGAAATATTAATAAATAAACAAAATACCTACAATTAAGGATAAAATCACTTCATAAATAATAGTATATATAGATATCCATATTGCAGGACCAGTGTTTGGTTGTTTGTCAAGCTATAGCTGGTCGAATTAAACTAGCAATTTACATCCTTGTTTTGCGGTATTTGTTTTTGGTTAGGGATCTTCTAAATTACAAATGACCAATTAGACTTAAGTTCAAAACTTACGTAAACGGTGTGAGTTCCACACATTATAGTTTTAAAATACTAAGTTTTTTCCTTGATAAAAGCCTAGAAGCGTTTATAGAATCATGGACCAAACTAGAATATATGAAGCTGCTATAATGTGAAACATATTAAGAAAATTAAACGTTTGATACTCTTGAATTCAATGAACCATAAAAAGTTGTCAAAAACAATGGACCATAACCCATATTTAATCCATTATTCTATAGTTTTGTTTTTAGAGAATACTTGTAATGTTTACAATTAGCGAAGCGTTAACGTCGTTAGGCTGGATGTCAACTCTACGGCCATACTAAAAACGTGTAAACGTTCTGGAAGTCTTTGGTGATGCCTAGTTGAATTGAATGATTAGTGTTAAAAATGGATTCGTCATCGTTGTCACAATCTCATGGACAGAATCATTATCAAGATTCGTACTCGTCTTTGGATATACATCTAACAAAAAAAAAAAATAGAAATAAAGGGGAAAATAGTGTAGACTAACAGGCTGTTTGTTTCTGCATCTGAATGAGCCATTTGGATGGAGATGAGAGTTTTGTTAGTTTAGGTATTAAAAGTACAAATCATCTGGATGGTTTATCTGATTGAGTTTTAAAAATTTAGGTTTAATTTTGAAAATCATTTACCGATCCAAATCGGACCATTTGAATGAAGATGCTCAATCAAAAGACATAATGTCTATTATACCCCGCTTATAATTTACAAATTATAAACTTAATTTAATATTATTTTACCACTCACAAAAAATGACAAAAGCACAAAAACGCATTTTCTCATCAAAACTACGAATAAATTTTCTTACGCCAAAACCCCAAAAATGCATTTTCTCGCCAAAACCGCCCAAAAATATGTTTTTCCACCAAAACACGTTTTCCGCCAAAACCGCAAAAATGCATTTTCCCGCCAAAACCGCAAAAATGCATTTTCTCGCCAAAACCGCGAAAATATGTTTTTCATCAAAACTTCAAAACGGTTTTCCGCCAAAACTAAAACCCGTTTTCCATCAAAACAAAAATGCATTTTCCCGCCAAAACCGCCAAAATCGTGTTTTCCGTCAAAATCTCAAAAATGTGTTTCCCGCCAAAACTAAAAACCCGTTTTTCCATCAAAACAAAAAAATGCATTTTTCCGCAAAAATGCGTTTTTCCGCCAAGACTGCAGAAATGTGTTTTCCCGCCAAAACCGCGAAATGTGTTTCCGCCAAAACTTCAAAACGGTTTTTCCGCTAAACCGCGAAAACGGTTTTCCGCCAAAACCGCAAAAATGCATTTTCCCGCCAAAACCGCGAAAACGGTTTTTCCGCTAAACCGCGAAAATGCATTTTCCCGCCAAAATTGCAAAATCGTTTTCCGCCAAAACTTCAAAATATGTGTTTCCGCCAAAACCAAAACGGTTTTTCCGCTTAAACCGCGAAAACGGATTTTCCGCCAAAACCGCGAAAACGGTTTTTCCGCTAAACCGCGAAAATGCATTTTCCCGCCAAAATTGCAAAATCGTTTTCCGCCAAAACTTCAAAATATGTGTTTCCGCCAAAACCAAAACGTGTTTTCCGCCAAAACCGCAAAAATGCATTTTCGCCAAAACCGCAGAAATGTGTTTCCGCCAAAACTAAAACCCGTTTTCCATCAAAACAAAAATGCATTTTCCCGCCAAAATTGCAAAATCGTGTTTTCCGTCAAAATCTCAAAATGTGTTTTCCCGCCAAAACCGCAGAAATGTGTTTTTCCGTCAAAACTTCAAAAACGGGTTTTCCCGCCAAAACCAAAAACGGGTTTTTCCGCCTAAACCGCAAAAACGGGATTTTCCGCCAAAACCGCAAAAACGTGTTTTCCGCCAAAACCGCAAAAATGCATTTTTCCGCCAAAACCGCGAAAATATGTTTTCCGCTAAACCGCGAAAATGCATTTTCTCGCCAAAACCGCAAAAATGCATTTTCTCGTCAAAACCGTGAAAACGGATTTTCCGCCAAAACCGCCAAAAATATGTTTTTCCACCAAAACCCAAAATGCATTTTCGCCAAAACCGTAAAGACATATTTTCCACCAAAACCCAAAATGCATTTTCCGCCAAAACCGCGAAAATATGTTTTTCATCAAAACTTCAAAACGGTTTTTCCGCTAAAACCGCAAAAATGCATTTTCCCGCCAAAATTGCAAAATCGTGTTTTCCGTCAAAATCTCAAAATGTGTTTCCGCCAAAACTAAAACCCGTTTTCCATCAAAACAAAAATGCATTTTTCCGCAAAACCGCAAAAACGTGTTTTCCCGCCAAAACCGCAAAAATGCATTTTCCTGCCAAAATTGCAAAAATCGTGTTTTTCCGTCAAAACTTCAAAAATATGTGTTTCCGCCAAAACCAAAAAACGTGTTTTCCCGCCAAAACCGCAAAAATGCGTTTTCCCGCCTAAACCGTAAAAACATGTTTTTCCGTCAAAACCGCAAAAACGCGTTTTCACGCCAAAACAAAAAATGCATTTTCTCGCCAAAACCTAAAAAACGAGTTTTCCCGCCAAAACTGCAAAACACGTTTTCCCGCCAAAACCGCAGAAATGCGTTTTTCCGCCAAAACCACAAAACATGTTTTCCCGCCTAAACCACAAAAATATGTTTTCCCGCCAAAACCGCAAAAACGTGTTTCTCGATAAAAACGTAAATTCCACCAAAATCGCAAAAACACACTTTCCCGCCAAAACGCATTTCCCGTCAAAACCGCAAAAATGCATTTCCCGTCAAAACGCAAAAAAAAAGTTTTATCCCGTCAAAACCGGAAAATCTTCTTCCCGAAAAAAAACAAAAAAAAAATTGTTTTCCCGCCAAACTGGAAAATCTCATTTTCCCGCTAAAACCGGAAATCTTGTTTTCTTTCCAAAAATGGAAAATTCATTTTTCGTGCCAAAATTAAAAAATTTTGTTTTCTGCTAAAACCAAAAATTTTCATTTTCTGTCAAAACTGGAAAACTATTTGTAGATATATTTATATGAATATTTTAATCAGTTTATTATTAATACACTTTTTAATTTGAAACTTTAAAGTTTTTTTAAGTATATGTTTGTCAAACTTTTTGTTTATTAGAAGTTATTATTATAGTTAAATTTTAATACAAATTTGAATAAATATTTATAAATTTATATGAAATAATAATTTATTAATGTCAAAATGCTAATTTCAAAATAATTTTAGTGTAAACATATTTTAGACTAAATAATAAAAATTTATTTATTTAAAATTAATATCAAACATATAATTAAATCAAAACAAGGATATATTTGAAATTTGTATATTAAACTCATTTGGATGGAAATAGAAATAAATAAACGAACATAAAATCCATTAAGATGATTCATCTAGATGGCTTATCTGGATGGAAAAACGAACAACCCTTGAAATTTGGATAGATCATCTAGATGGATCATATAGATGGAACAGCTGAATGGAAATAACAAATGGTGAAACGAACAGGCCGTAAGTAATTAGGTAGGATGATCATCATGATGTGATCTAAATGTTTTTATTGGCTTTTTCTACTTCATTAAATTGTTACGTGAAACGTGAATTTTCTTGTAACATGTTGTTTCTTATAGATAGTCCCTGTACTTTTTTCAGAACCACATGTACCTAATCCTTATAAAGTTTCATAGTTGTTTCTTGTTTGGATATAATGAAAATGAAAACGTGATATTGATAAAGCTTATACGACCTTTTGTATATAATTTCCTTTAGTTTATTTGCTATGATACAAGCTAAATCTAAATAATACTTCGAGAATGATTGATATGAAGATATTAGAAGACTATCAATACTGCAAATGCTACTAACCAAGATCTCCAATGTATTATTAGTATTCAGATATCCATGTGTCACGTAACCAACACATGGTATACAACTGGACATTCCTAACTTTGTCAAGATTGAGAAAAAAAAACTGAATTATTTGTCTAATCATCTTAAGCACACAGCAAACCAACTATGTACAAGTCTACAACGTAAGAAAGGGCAGGAAATTCCAAAACGTGCAAAACAAAATAAATCGGATTTACTAGAATGTATAGTTTTCCATAGTTGAAGTAATATTAGATGAAAAGATTATGCAATACTTAAAACTAGGCCACAGCTCTAACTAATAACTACCACTCTTTTTTTTTGCCAAATATTAATAACTAACGCTCATTTCCGTGTTTAAATTTTACTACCAAAAAACCAGTCTCATTTTCAAGGAGGAATAAAATAAAGTTGGGATGATTGTGGATCATTGTCAATGAAGCTTACAACAATAGGGAAGATAACAATCTCACAGAGGAGCTATCTGTATATAACCGGTTTTGAACACGTCAAAACGATACGTTTCTTTTGGCTTTCAAAATTTAACTATTTAATATGTTATCGATTATTTAGTTTCTAAACGTTTAAAAATTCTGTAACCTATATGTATGAAATAGTATTTGCTTTTCAAACTATAATTGTTTGAAATTTTGTCAATGCAATTTAAAGGCACCTCAAACTCAAAGATTAGAACACTGTAAAAAAAAAAGATTAGAACTCTGTAATTCTCAAAAAAAAAAACTCAGTAATTAAGAAGATAGAGTGAAGTCCAAAATGATTTCGTTATCTGTGTATGAGCAAGCAAAGCCACCAAAGAGAGTTAAGCCACGAGTCACCAGAAGGACTCTCACGAGTCACAAGACTCAGATTAATTTACAAAATTACCCCCTATCTATCTCTAATTAACACACATCCCGAAGATGGATCTGAGTCTGCAGCAGATTCACGGCGCGTTGTTCGCAGTCCCCTCGTGTTCGTCTTCTTCTTATTGGGCTTCGTCCACGTCACAATCTCTTCGACTTATTTTTCATCGAAGACTCAAATCCCGAAGCCGTTCTCGCTCTCGTGGAACTCGATTAAGACGGAGTGGTTTCTCTGCGATGCCTTGTTCTTCTTCTGAGACTTCCCGCGTCGGTTGTGGCGGAGGAGGAGGAGGAGGTGCTGGTGGTGAAGCCGATAATGCCTGTGTAGCTAATTTCAAGCTGAACGAATCAACCTTCCTCGCTTCTCTCATGCCTAAGAAAGAAATCAACGCGGATCGCTTCCTCGAAGCTCATCCTGAGTACGACGGTCGCGGCGTAGTCATCGCAATCTTTGGTACTTTCCCTCTCGCTATCTTCTTCAGATGTTTAATTATAGAGGCTTATCAATTAAGGCTTTGGTTTAGATTGTTTGTACTGGATCAGATTGCTAGAGAGATTGTTTGTTTTGTTCTCGTTTGTCTTTATAATTTGCTGGTTGAGAAACTGAGCTAATGAGATTATTATCCTTTTTAGATTCTGGTTTTGATCCTTCTGCTGCTGGCTTGCACGTAACCTCTGATGGAAAACCCAAGGTTCTGGACGTTATTGACTGGTATGTTTATGGTTTACTTGAATTATGCATCTGGTGTGCTTTTATTTTATTTTTGTTAATTCGGGTGGCTGTGAACTGATTTTGTCCTTCTTTTATTTAGCACTGGAAGTGGAGATATAGATACATCCAAAGTGGTGAAAGCCGATGAAGATGGTCTTATTCGTGGAGCATCAGGTTGGTGATTTGATCTTGAAAGAGATCTTTAGGATTTCTGCATGACAGTTTTTCTTGCTCATGTTGGCTTGTTGACACTCTTTTGATCATTTCTTTTCTTTTAAACAAATTTGTTTCAGGGGTACCGTTGGTTGTCAATTCATCATGGAAGAACCCCACTGGAGAGTGGCGTGTAGGTTGCAAGTTGGTTTACGAGCTTTTTACTGATACCTTAACTTCTCGTGTCAAGGTAGCCTTTAGAATTGTGGTCTTCTTGTTTCTCTGTTGGCTTAGTTATTAACTTCAAAATCCTACACTAAAATTTTACGTAACTAATCTGAGACTTCTATCTGTCTTTTTCTTTAATCACGCAGAAAGAAAGAAGGAAAACCTGGGATGAAAAGAATCAGGAAGAAATTGCAAAGGCTGTCAAGAATCTGTATGATTTCGATCAGGTGCTACGGAGATGCTGAATCTGGTTTGCTGTATTGTGAATGTTGCGAGTCTGACAGTCTTAACCAAATTTTAACCTCGTTTTTTATTCTTGCCTCCAGAAGCACAGCAAGGTGGATGATGCGAAACTGAAGAAGACACGTGAAGACCTCCAAAGCAGAGTTGATTTCCTAAAGAAACAAGCTGATGTAAGTTTAGAAAATTTCCTTTATTTTTTTTTATGTTTACGTGTTCGCTGTTTTTTTTTTTGAATCTCTGCTGTAAATGCATTGTTTTTCTGTAGAAATATGAAGACAAAGGGCCTATTATTGATGCTGTCGTGTGGCATGATGGAGAAGTATGGAGGGTTGCACTTGATACGCAGAGTCTCGAAGAAGATCCAGATTGCGGGAAACTAGCAGACTTCACACCCCTGACTAATTACCGGCAAGTCTTCCTTAAGGGATCTATTCCCTTATTAAAGTTCAGGTTTTTTTTTGCTTGGGAGTTCACAAATTTGACCTTATTTTAATCTCATTCTAATATGTAAATCAGAATTGAGCGGAAGTATGGCGTGTTTAGCCGACTAGATGCTTGCTCCTTTGTTGCTAATGTGTATGATGAGGGAAAGGTCCTAAGCATTGTAACTGATAGTTCTCCACATGGCACTCATGTTGCTGGGATAGCGACTGCACACCACCCCGAGGTGCTAATATAAGATATTTATATTGATAATTTTTTTGCAATCAATTAACTCTCGTGCTATGCGTATGTTAGGAGCACTTGTTGAATGGGGTGGCACCTGGCGCACAGATAATATCTTGCAAAATTGGAGATTCGCGGTTGGGGTCAATGGAGACCGGAACTGGCTTGACACGGGCATTGATAGCTGCCATGGAGGTATTTATTAACTGATTGTAGTATACCATTAGCCAAAAAACCTCATTTGTAACTTCCTAAAACTATATCCTTTGGAGTTTGAACGAAACAAATCCTATCTTATTATCTCTTGAACTACTTTGCATTATCAGCTTGTATGGAGGAATTTCATATATGTGTACTGTTGTTACATGCGACTGCTTTTGCATTGACACAAGTCAAATACTTTTTTTTTTGTGTATGCTGACTTCTGTTATAATGACACAGCATAATTGTGATCTCGTCAACATGAGCTATGGAGAGGGAACATTACTTCCGGACTATGGACGCTTTGTTGATCTTGTTACTGAAGTATCATTCAAATCTTTGTCTTTGTTAGGCAGCACTTAGTTGCTGGTGCTTTATGCTTTTAATCTTGCGTTTGTTGACATTCTGATATGTTTTAGGCTGTGAACAAGAGACGCCTAATATTTGTAAGTAGTGCTGGTAACAACGGCCCAGCACTAACAACAGTTGGTGCACCTGGTGGAACAACTTCCAGTATCATTGGTGTTGGTGCATATGTTTCTCCTGCAATGGCAGCTGGTGCCCATTCGGTGGTGGAACCTCCTTGTGAAGGGCTTGAATACACTTGGTATTTTCACCTTTTTCCTTTCTTTTGATTCATTCTGATGCAGTTTGTAGGTAGCATGAAATAGTTATTGTTTTATTGTAGGTCAAGCCGGGGGCCAACCTCTGATGGGGATCTAGGTGTCTGCATAAGTGCAGCTGGTGGGGCCGTTGCTCCTGTTCCTACATGGACGCTTCAAAGACGAATGCTCATGAATGGAACATCAATGTCATCTCCTTCTGCTTGTGGAGCAATTGCGTTACTTCTAAGTGCGATGAAGGTTTCTTCTTCTGACATTATTTTTCCTCTGCCACATCTGTTTCTTTTACCGTTTATTCCGCGCATGTAAGCTGCTGGAATTCTTTCATGTATCTGCAGGCTGAGGGTATCCCAGTTAGCCCATACAGTGTGAGAAGGGCCCTTGAGAAACATCAACTCGTGTAGGTGATTTACCTGAAGATAAACTATCTACTGGACAGGGGCTTATGCAAGTTGATAAGTAAGGTTCTATACCCTGTAATTAAATTGACGCCATGTTCTAAATAGTTCTGATTTATTTTGTTATGACAGGGCATATGAATACTTGAAGCAGTTTAAGGACTATCCATGCGTATTTTATCAGATAAAGGTCAATCTCTCGGGAAAAACAAGTATGTAAAAAAGAAGCTGAACAATTTTTTGAAGTTTTCTAGGTAGATGTGTACTGGAAACTTTCTTGCTGGAATCTATCCCTCACTCATTGAACATAAACAGGACAACTGAATGTGTTGATTTCCATCATACGTTTTGCAAATGCATCTTTGTGGTAATATTAAAGGCCTTCATGTGTGTGTAGCTGCTAGTATTAAAGGCATTCCTGCTTTTTTTTTGGGGGGGGGGGTCAATTTTTTTTTGTGTTTTGATAAAAGATGAACCTTTCCTTTACGAGTTATGAACTTTAAAACGCAGATCCAACATCACGGGGCATCTACCTACGGGAGGCAACTTCTTCCAGACAGTCGACTGAGGTTAGCTATTGCTTTTTTTTTTTTGGTTCAAGAGGTTAACTGTTGCTATATCACAGGAATATACTCAAATGCATGCTAAGTTTCATTCTATATATAAAGTCCATTATCTTCTTACGACATGCCATTTTGTCCTTTTCTCTGGAATATTAAGGTCTTTAGATGCACTGTCATGGAGTTAGAATTTTCCTTCGCGAGCTTTAGGTCCTACCAGATGTAGTATATGTCACTTTTAGACTCTGTTATCTCTCATATCTGTTATTTGAAACAAGCATCGTTTTGACTTCCCAGTGGACGGTACAAGTTGAGCCGAAGTTCCATGAAGGTGCAAGTAATCTAAAGGAGCTTGTCCCGTTTGAGGAATGTCTCGAGTTGCATTCCACAAATGAAGGAGTTGTGCGGGTTCCTGAGTATCTCCTTCTCACTCATAACGGACGTAGCTTCAAGTTAGTGTTCTTAATCCTATATTTAGCTGATTCGGTTTTTTATCTCTGTAGTAAGAATATATTATCACCTTTCAGCGTTGTTGTGGACCCCACAAATCTGGAGGATGGTGTGCATTACTTTGAAGTTTATGGGATTGATTGCAAAGCTCCACAGCGTGGTCCTCTTTTCAGAATCCCAGTAACAATAATAATTCCCAAGTCCGTGGCAAGTCGACCTCCAGTTATTTCATTTCAACAAATGTCTTTCAACTCAGGTTATCGTCTGTCAACTTTGTAATGTGTGACTTACAAAGCAAACACACGTCCTCTGAAATGGCAGCCTGTATTTATGTTTGGTATTTTCTTTGGCAACAACTCCAACTGTAGGCCACATTGAACGAAGATTTATGGAGGTACCACTTGGGGCAACATGGGCGGAGGCTACGATGCGAACTTCGGGGTTTGATACTGCACGGAGATTTTATATTGATACGCTTCAGGTTGGGCACGTTTAAGAATAAATCAAGTCTTTGATAATGCTGGTTCTAACTGTTACTTGATTTGCAGATTTGCCCGTTGAGAAGGCCTATCAAGTGGGAGAACGCAACAACATTTGCATCTCCATCTGCTAAAAGCTTTGCGTTTCCAGTGGTTAGTGGTCAAACGATGGAACTAGCTCTAGCTCAATTCTGGTCCAGTGGCCTTGGAAGTCGTGAACCAACTATCGTTGATTTTGAGGTAGGAACTCAGTATTTTACTTATATGTGTGTGTGTCTGATGCTTGTGTTTTGTTTTTTTCTTTTATGTCGTCATGTGTCAGGTAATGAGCTCTAAGATATTATTGTAGATCTTTTGTCCCCTTTTTCCCCCTACTGGTTTCCTGACGTTTGAGTTCAACATTCTTTGGCCCATGTTAACGCATTGCTTATTACTTTCTGCAATTTGGTTCCCTTACCAATTCTAGCCTCTCTTTAGATGTTAGGTCTTTGTTTTTTTCAATAATCAATCCTGCAGGTGCATTCTCATTTAGGAATGGTTTTGGAAACTGATTATGTAAAAAGTGTTATGCATCAATCTTCATACATGAACGAAGTTCTATGTTCTAGTCACTCACACCTTCCAACTATATTGAGTACATTGTGACTTGTTAGACATGAGTTGATGCAAGTTATTTGTGGTATATTAGATTGCATTCCACGGAATTGGTGTGAATAGAGAAGAGTTGATACTTGATGGAAGTGAAGCACCAATAAAAGTTGAAGCTGAAGCGCTATTGGCATCTGAAAAACTCGTTCCCGTAGCTGTTCTGAACAAGGTACATCATATTTGGAGATTGTGACTTCTCCTTTCTGTGATTATTTAAGAGTTGCTTATGGACAGTGTTTGGTTTTAACTGCAGATACGCATTCCTTATCAACCCGTTGATGCACAACTCCAGACTCTAGCAACTGGCCGCGATAGACTACTCTCTGGCAAACAGATACTAGCATTGACATTGACGTGGGTTATCCTTCTGTTTCTTGCCTATCTCTTTATCAAAACTTTTTACAGTCAACAAGTTCTTTTCTTTCTGCAGCTACAACTTTAAATTAGAAGATGCAGCTGAAGTGAAACCGTATATACCCTTATTGAACAACCGCATATATGACACTAAATTTGAGTCCCAGTTTTATATGATCTCTGATGCCAACAAGGTACTATTCGAAACCTAAAGGCTGGGTAGTACAAGTATAGATAAGCTTGTAAATTCTCATTGGCATTGTCTACTAAACATGCTTTTCTGCTTTTGTGTGTAGCAAATTTGGTTATGTCTTACTTTTATAGAATTTGCTTGCCTTAACATGCTGTCCTGACATGCTTTCAGCGTGTATATGCAATGGGTGACGTTTATCCTGAGTCTTCTAAACTTCCCAAGGGTGAATATAAACTTCAGCTGTATCTGAGGTTTGTGCTAAATCTTTGATGGCACTTTCTTTTTAAAAATTGAAGGGTAGAGTTTTGTATACATACTAATCCCCAGGCAGAAATGATCTTTTCAACATGACTGGTTGACAACTTCCTGTAAACGATATTATTATGTGGTTAACAACTTTGTTTCACAGTACATAATGACGTAATGTCTTCAATTCTAAAATCTAATTGATTTCACCAGGCATGAAAATGTGCAGCTGCTGGAAAAATTGAAGCAGCTCGTTGTGTTCATTGAAAGGAATATGGGGGTGAGATTGTGAATTACGCTTTACTTTGTTTTGAAAAGCTACATGTAATATTTGTCTGGGAGAGAGAAGAATTACGGATCAAAGTTGAAGTTCAGTTTTGCTGGTGATGCAGGAGGTTCGGCTGAGCTTCCATTCTGAACCAGATGGTCCGGTCACAGGAAATGGTGCCTTTAAGTCTTCTGTTCTAATGCCAGGGTACTCTTTTGGCTCACTTACTACCTCATACTTCCCTGACTGCTGCATTGGTTGAAATCTGAACTTGTTCCTCTCCTCTTTTATCACCCATGCAGGGTGAAGGAAGCGTTTTATCTGGGGCCACCAACAAAGGATAAGATACCCAAGGTTTAGTAGATTGTTGGTATAATTATGTTCTGATGCATCATATCTCTTTCAAATGTACAATTTTGATTTTACCTGCAGAATACTCCACAAGGATCTGTGTTGGTGGGTGAAATCTCATATGGGAAATTGTCTTTTGATGATAAAGAAGGGATGAATCCAAAGGATAATCCTGTTTCTTATCCGATATCATATGTGGTTCCACCAAATAAGGTATCTAAAAGCCTACCTTTTCTGGTCTGGTCAGAATAGGCTTGTGATACTTGATGCAGTAACTTAGGAAAATCTGGCTACAAGAGCTCAAATTTTGTTTTAGCTTAATCTATTTGTTTCCTTGTATTCCAGATTTATTGAACTTGTTTGTTATTTTGTTCTTTAAACAATAGCCCGAGGAAGATAAGAAGGCGGCTTCTTCTTCAAATACCTGTAAATCAGTTTCAGAACGCTTGGAAGAAGAGGTATTATTTGCAGAAGCATGTTTTGTATAAGCGCTTGCTCAACGTTATGGTCAAATGCTCCCTATTATATCAATGATTGAAGTACTTGATGGTGAATATAAAGATGTGGGTTTTCTTTTCTACTATTGTGTTACGAAAGCATTTCCTTGTAATCAGGTTCGCGACATAAAGATCAAATTTCTTGGGAACCTAAAGCAAGAAACTGAGGAAGATCGTTCGGAGTGGAGAAAGTTGTGTTCCTGTCTCAAGGTTTGCGAGCTAAAGCCTTTTTCGTTACGACTAATGCTTTGTGCTACTTTAACTTGAAAGTTTTGTGAAAGGTATGCAAATCTAAACTACTGTTAGATTAACTTGAGCATTGGTTCCTTTGCAGTCTGAATACCCAAACTCTACTCCATTGCTTGCTAAGATCTTAGAAAGTTTGCTGTCTCGGTCTGAAGCTGGGGACAATGTCAGCCATCACGAAGAGGTAAAGTCTCAAATGAGTTACTAATCTCGAAATCATGCACTACTTTCTCAACCTATGCATTAAATACAATCTTCAAATTACTAATCTCTTTAGCGTTTATAGACGGTTGATAAATTTATCATTTAAGCTGAAATCCTAGTCCCTTGTTTTTTTTTTTTTTTTGCAGATTATAGATGCTGCAAACGAAGTAATAAGCAGCGTTGACGTAGACGAGTTAGCAAGATTCTTGCTACAAAAAAGTGAACCAGAAGACGAGGAAGCAGAGGTGTGATGTCTTATTTATTGCGTCCTCTTACGAAGATTCTTATTTACGTGTCTAATTACCACCTGTTGTTCAAATTAGAAATTAAAGAAGAAAATGGAGATGACCCGTGACCAACTGGCAGAAGCACTATACCAGAAAGGGTTATCCATGGCGAGACTTGAGAATTTGAAGGCAAGACCAAATACGGATCTCACTTCTCTCATCGTAAACTGTTGATAAATTTATCTGACTGTAGATATAATGCATTAGTTGGCGATTGTGTGTATGAAACTACACATAGTGTCATTAGCATTTTGTTAGCTAATACTGAGCCATTACACACTACTCATGTCTTTGCAGGGTAAGAAGGGAGATGAAGGAGAAGAAGAAGAAGAAAGTTGCCCAAAAGATAAATTCGAAGAAAATTTCAAAGAACTGTCGAAATGGGTAGACGTGAAATCATCGAAGTTCTGTACTCTCTCTGTTCTAAGAGAGAAACGGCTCTCACGACCCGGGACTGCATTGAAGGTAAAACACATTTTATCCAATCTTCAAATTTACCAAGAAAAATTGCAAATGGTGTTCATGACTGTACAAAATTGATTGATAATGTGATATGATATGTAAAGGTACTTGATGAGATGATCCAAAACGAAAACGATACGGCTACTAAGAAACTGTACGAAATGAAACTGGGTTTGCTGGAGGAGTTAGGCTGGAGCCATTTGGTTACGTATGAGAAGCAGTGGATGCAAGTTCGTTTCCCTACAAGCTTACCTCTCTTTTAGCCCTTTGATCATATAGGTTATTGTATTGTTCAATAAAGGGTCCTTCAATAAAAGCCTTGTTCTGAAACCCAAAGTACTGCTTTTCATCTTCTCTTTCTTTGTAAACTGTACGTTGGTCTAGACTCTATATTGCTATCTATATTGCTATATCAAGTTATTAACCATACAGTTATTTCATTAGCAATCATTGTTTGATAAAATAAAATGATTGTTGTATTTGCCAAATAATTTGATCTTCTTCTGATAAAATAAAATGATTGTTGTATTTGCCAAGTAATTTGGCCCAAATTATATAGTTACTTAGTTATATGCGATGATGACATGAAGAAAAGAAAATCTTTTGAAGAATACTTCCAACAAATTTGGATTTGTTTAGTTTATGAATGAAATAAAACATTAGACTTTGACAGTAGAAAAATTTATTTAGAAAAAAAAATAATAAAACAAAATCATGATACATATATCAGTCTCTCAGTCATTGCCAAAGCATACACGTTCTTGGAGCTATTTGAGATTGTTCTCTTACTGATTGTGGTGGTCATGGTAGCAGTAGCAGAGGATAATTTGCAAAAAACCAGTAGCCCCTCTTCACTGTGTATGCACCATGAGAGGTGTAAAAAGACATGCATATACACAAATTTATACACACTGAATGCTCTGTTTCTGTTTCGGACACAAAATCTCGAATCTTTTTAAAAACTCTCACAACTTCACATAACTTTTGAAGGGAGTGTTGCTCTGTTCATCTTATGGAAAGATACCATCAGTCAACAATTAGAAAAAACAATCTCAATATTCTACAAGACATGTAAAACCATTGATGCAACTACCGCCGCTCCTCCGGCTCGTGACCAGCGTTTCGCCGTTCCCGGCTCAGCCACCACCGTCTTCGTAGCTGCGACCAAATCAGGTCTAAAAGTCAACACTTAAATCATTCATTACACAAAACTGTAGGTCCCAAAGAACACAGTCAAGATTCAACCGTTAACTACTCCAAACCAAACACTAAATGCAGTAAACACCCACCACTTTCGCCATGAATTTCAAAAGCAAGTAAGTGACTTTCAACAATCTACCAGTTTAGGATTCCGTTTACATCACCAGAACATTTCGACTTACTACTTCTCTATCTCTCATACACACAACCAATCTAGGCATACTTCACTGTAGAGTTCCATGAAACTATTCAATATACAATATCCAAAACCATACATTCCAATATTGCTTCACAGAGCATTACATTAAAATAGAAACCAATCTTTTACTATATAAAATGATAAATACATATATATATTACTGTGCCTTACTTGGCAAGGTAGGTAAACTCTGCTCATTCCTGAAGAAATTATCTGGATCCACCGCCGTTTTAATCTTCACTAACCGATCAAAGTTCTTCCCAAAATACATCCTTCCATACACCTCTCCTTCCTTGTAACTATCCTCCCCATGATCATTCACCCCAATATCGACATCACGGTAGTTAAAGTAAGCGCCTCTAGGGTTCTTGCTCACAAACCCGGTCATGAAACTGTGAAGCACTTTAGCTTGGTTCAAGTAACCCTTCTCCAACTCCGGAGACGATTCTTTCCAGTTCACAGAGTACTGAATCTTGAAAAGCATGTTTCTGTGAGGGAACGGTGTCGCGTCCTCCGCAATCTCCGCCACTCTACCACCGTAAGGGTTGAAAACGAGCCCGATCTTACCTAACTCAATCATCTTATTGAAGAGAGACTCGATCCCTTTCCTCGGAATCTCGGTCTCCACGTAATCAGACTTCCTCTTACCGAAGCTGGAGGAGTCGAGTTCCCGATCAAGAAACACTTTGGGATCGGTCTGAGTAGCGTTGACGCGATTGTCCCACCACAGAGCAGACTGGAACCAAGTCATCTCCGTACAGCTCTCCTTCTTCAGAGCCAGCTCAGGAAGCTCCTTTGCAAGGAGCGAAACGACGTCGTCCGCTTTCCCTAGGAACAGAGCCACCACAGTGGCTCTCACCGTCTTCACCTTGTTCCTCGTCACCGGCTGGATCAGCATCCTCATGAACAGATTCCTGTCGGTTTTCGGACCGACGAACTGCCACTTGTGAACCATGTCCACGGCTCCGGCAGCCATCAACTGCTCCACCCGGAAAACCGTCACGGTCGCCGGAACCGGAACGAGTTTGACCTTGTAACCCAAAACGACGCCGAAGCTTCCTCCTCCACCGCCGGAGATAGCCCAGAAAAGATCCTCCCCCATCGCTTTCCGGTCCAAAACGGCGCCGTTCACATCAACCATCTTCGCGTCGATGAAGTGATCAACCGACAAACCGAACTTCCTTATCATGTTACCGTACCCGCCGCCGCTCAAGTGACCTCCGACGCCGACCGTCGGACAAACTCCGGCAGGGAATCCAAGAACCTTGCTTTTCTCCCAGATACCGTGGTAAACCTCGCCGAGAGTGGCTCCGGCGGAGATCCACGCCGTCTGGTCGGCGACGTCGACGGAGACGTCGCGGAGGTTGGACAGGTCGAGGATGAAGAAAGGTTTGTCGGAGATGTAGGAGAGACCGTCGTAGTCGTGGCCGCCGCTCCGGATCTTGAAGACGTAATCCAGAGGCTTCGAGCAGAGGACGGCGGCGCTGACGTGGCTCTCGGAGAGGGGGGTGACGATGATGGTCGGTTTTGGGGTGGAGGAGGTGTTGAATCTCGCATTGCGGATGTAAGCGCGGAGAACGGAGGTGTAGGAAGGATTGGTCTTAGAGAAGACGATCTTGGCGACTTGGGACTGCGGAGTTTTGGTCTTCTCCGAGAGGCATTTGAGGAAGGAGTCGTAGGCTGACGAGGACATTGGTGGTTGAGAGAGAGTGGAGAGAGGTAGAGAGAGGAAGAGGAGGAAGAAACCGACAGAGACAGAGGTTGGTCGTGTCGTGAGCATTTTGAAAAGTTGGAGAGAGAGAGAGAGAGAGATGCTGCTTTCTTGGCTCTCGTGTTGCTTTGTTCTGTGCACTTATCCGGTTTATTTATAAGAAACCGGAGAGAGAGAGGATATGTTATCGCAAGTTTTAGAAAGTTTATTACTTCGTTTTAAAAAAAGAAAGTTTATTACTAGTAGTAGTTTGTATTTTAATTCGTTGAATAACAGAAAAAGGCATTAGGGATATAATTAATGATTATAAAATTTAATACTCATATATTATTTTTCTTGAATTACTTTGCAATCAATAATTTAATATTACACGGATTCATGTGTGACTATACCATTTTATGAATATTTTTGTTTACCAAATGTATTTACATCATTACCTCATCAGGGCAATTCCTCGCACATAATCAAATTAAGGGAGCCATTGAAAGGTGACTAAAAGACCAGTTTTATGTACATTTTTATTAACTTATATAATTAATAATAATTTATATTTTATGAGATTCTAATCCTAAAATTTTAAAGTGTAAAATCATTGGTAATTTTAATCAAACCGCTGATAAAATAAACCTTTGCTATTTTTTTTTGTTTTAGACTAGATTTTAAAAGCAAAATAAATGTTACCACTGTTTAGCTATACACATTTTATTTTTTACTAGTACGATTTATCATCATTTAAGTCCAAAAATTAGGAGTTGTTGTGGAGTATGTGCATCAGTGCATGGATCCCCATCACAGCCAATCGGAAAGTAAAAGAAGAATCCGGCTCTAAATTTACCCTTTCTTACCGGTTTCTACGATAAGCCGTTTGTTTCACTGATTGTCCTTTTTCTTCTTCTTCTTCGCTTGTTTTTAGAGTCAACGGTCAATGTCGGTAACTGGTTACGATTGGTTTGTGGCCTTGTAGTGGAAGAAGGAAAAGTTCAAAGAGAAGACTTTAAACAACGTGGTCGTATCCATATCATCATTATTGTTATCTTGATCGTATCTATAATTCCATATTATATATCGTACTAACTAATTATATTACGATAATTGATTTTGAGTATCTGCCCCCCCCCCCCCAAAAAGAGAAATCGGCAAAATAGGCCGATGAAAAAGTTTTTGTCCTTATATAACTTTATGTTAATTTTTCAGCTTTTGACATAATTACCCTCGTAAAATCAAAACAATTATTTAAAATTGTATACATATAAAAAACAAGAAAAAAAAAACAACTCCAAGATGAAAATATGTACATTTTTGATATATACCAAAATTAAAAGCCAAAAATATATATATATATATATATATTAATCTAAATTTGTTAGCACGTATATTATAACCATTTTTACAAGGATAAATAGATGTTCTAATTTATTTTATATGTTTTATAAAAGTTACAATTTGTATTGTAATATCTTCTCTATGATCTATTCATATATAGAATACATCTTTCTCAGTTCTAACAAAATATCTTTGTTATTTATAAAATATAATATATATTGTAGGTTTTTGTCTTTGTTGTAGAAAAATCTAGAAAATTTTAGTTTTTGTTATATCTTGTACTCTATCATATACCATAGGTAAAACAGCATGTTCTTACCTATATGCTATATTCTGACCATAGTAGAATTTAAATTTTAACATTTTCTCCGTGTTATATCTTATTTATTATATGTATTCTTACTGTTTGTGTATGTTCTATCATTTTTAGAATGTGTATTCTATATTTTCGTATATTCTATATTTTTAATCTGAGAAAATCTAGAAAATAATCCTAACTAATTTTATTCAAATTTATCGTGTTTTATGTTGAATTACATGGAACTACGTGGAATTCAATTTTTTGTTCATTTATCTTGTTTCTTTCTTCTTTTTGTATTTAAAATCACTTTGAATTGTCGGAAATAGATGAGACTCCCATAGAACACGCAGAGGATGATAATGAGCATGCAGTATTTGGCTGAAATGTCAAGGCAAAGTTCATTGATTCGCGTAATGAAATGCTGTAATCGTCGAGAGAAGTTAAGAATAAGAGATTTTTAATACGATGCTAAGAGTAAAAATATTAAATATTTATAATTATTTTATCAACAAACTAAATAAATAAACTATATAAATATTTAAATTTGATTTTTAATTGGCCAATATAATTTATAAATTGGATTAGAAATTGATTTTTTTATTAAATAATAAATTAAAGGGTTAATCCTCAATATGGCCTTTTAGCCAAATTTCCCCAAAAAATGTATATAGCTTTTCCACTGAGGAAATCGTTTGTTCGCCTTTATTTCCTGGCAATATTATATATAAGAGTTCAAAAAAAAAAATTATATGTAATCGTCTGCATTTTAAGTTGTCTCTATGTATTTCCACTGTAGCAACTAGGCATTCTGAAATACTCATCAATTAATAATTTTCGTCAAATCATCGAAATGAGAGATGAGAGGCATTAATTTCTACTGTTGACCCGTAATTATATGAGTTGCACTGTAAGTTGTAGTTAACTCTATTAATTTTCAAGTTTGATGTCTAGGACTTGTAAGTCTTCTTAGGTTGAGTAAAGTCATCTTCTATAACAATTCTGTTAATTTTCAAGTTTGATGTCTAGGACTTGTAAGTCTTCTTAGGTTGAGTAAAGTCATCTTCTATAACAATTTTTTAAAAATGTCCAATAGATAGATAAAATATATTATTACAATAAACAGTATACTACTAGTAATATTTGTATTTCTTTCTGGATAAAATTATGGTTAGTATTTTGTTTCAAGGTCAAACTATAGTTTCTTAGATATATCGGTGCATATTTTGTTGACCAGTCAGTATCATATTTAGGGGAATTCACGACGCAGTTCCACTCTACTGTAATTTTAAACATAAAATTTGAGATATTCACGTGGCCAATTGGATAAAAATAACTATATACATATAAACCCTAAATCATGTAAAGTGGAGAAGCTTACTTGAGAATATAAAGAAAAAAATGAGAAAACTGATAAATATTCAATCTAATGCAGCAGAATTTTCTTTGATATTTTTTCTTATTATTAAAGTTGAAAATGAAAGGGTTCTTATTTGTGTGGCTAGCATAAGAAACCGTCGTAACTTGAGTATATGCGTTCACGAGTTCATTACCACAATAACGTGTTTTTCTTTATTTTTTTTGTGTCAAAGAATAACGTGTTTTTCTTCTTTGCATGATTATTCTTTTCTTTGGCCGAAATGTCACTCGCTTCCTAAGAAGTTTCAGCTTTGTAATTATTACTAGTATTATTTTAACTTGGATATGCGGCGCATGCGGTGGCTTCACAAAACATAAAAATAACTTATCCTAAACATGGTGTTCTGATAGAAATCTAGTGGGCTAAAACAACTTTCCAACCGGTTAATTAACTCTAAAAGAACAATCCATTCCATTAGGAAACTTTTTTTTTTTTTGTAACTTAGATTTCATTAGGAAACTTATCTACTGAATAAGTAAAACTAAACGATATACAGATAAAATTACCAACTAAAAAGAGAAGTTTTGGGCACAAAACTTATTTTAATAATATATATTTCGAGTTAGATGAAAAAGTACTCTCCATAAAACAGGGCTACACATAGATATAACTCAATGAAACATTTAGTCCTCAATTTTTAAAAAATTAATATACACATATATATATATATATATAATATTATGATCCTTAAGTTATACAAATATTAGTTATAACTATTTATAAATATTTGTATCTCCTTCAAATTGAGGGTCAAATTTGCCTAAAACAATTATTTTGATATGAAAATTTATCAATTTTCTTGACCAATTGATGGTTCTTGTTTCTGTGTAATTTATATATTATTATATAGATAAATATTACTTTTGCATAGTACTGATATAGGTTCTCAGATATACATGTTTTATTCATCACTGGAGATAGTGGATTGGTTTGGTGAAGAAGATTTGTGCTCTGAAGTAAGGTGTCCAACTTTCTACTTCTCGACGAAGATTTTTTTTTTACCAGACCTAATCCAGAAAACTCGTGTTTTGTGAAATTAGTCTAGTCTCCGAAGCTATAACCATGTTCCGATCGAGGACTCTGGTAATGTAAGGCTTCAAATGATAATCCAATAATCTGCACAATAACAATATACTAGATTAATAGCCGCGCTTGAGCGCGGAAACTTTTTATTGCTATATAAAAAAATTAAAAGTTTTAAACTTAAATAGGACACAACCATAAGTTCAAATTAGTAATTATTTTTTCATTTGAAACTATATATGTTAATGCTTGCAAGTAGGGCTGGGCAAGAAAATCGAATCCGAAGAGGCGAACCGAATCTCATCCAAAAAGTAGTACCAAATCATAACCGAAATTGGTTAAATATACGAATGAGTTCAAAATTTTAGTGTCTAAAAAATCGAAACCAAACCCAATCCGAACTGAAATATTTCGGATACCAATTGTATCCGAAATAGATTTATATCTTTAAATATATTAATTATTTTTAGATTTTATATATAAAAATTATTCAAAATATATAAGATATATTAAAATTTTCCAAAAGTAAATTTCTAAAATAGCTAAAAGATGCTCAAAATACCAAAAATATTTGAAATATCTATTGGTTCTCTATCCAAATATTCATACCAAACCAATTTATATGTTAAGGTTTGGTATTTTGGTATATATTATTTAAATTTATATGTAATATGTTTTTTTTAGATTTTCAGAAATTTAAAGTATATATGAATTTTAAAATTTTATAATAATTTAAACGGATTATCTGATCCGAATCTGCAAAAATCTGAACCGAAGCTGAACTAAAATTTTACAAATACCCATTTATAAATATACAAATGGAGTTGATTTAATCCCGAAACCAGAAACCCTAATAGATCCGAACGGATCCGAAATTGATCCAAACACCATATGTAGTATTTTATATGAAGTAATAATTCAAAGTTTTCAAATATGCATCAATGATAAATTTTATGAATTCAATCATCCACAAATTAATAATTTCGGTCAGATTCAAGTAATTACTTCCACAGATTCAAATAATTATTATCTTCTTTTATCATACGGTTCCAACATGAAGACATGAGGAAAAGAAACACTTCATTCTTGTGAATACAAATTATGTAAAGGTTTGTATGAATTATAATGTATTATAAAGAATTATAATTATAATGCACAGTTGAAGATTCAAAAACAAAGTTAGAGTTTCATTACTCGTATTAATGTTTGTTCAGTTGAATAGATAATATTACGGAAGATATATTGTATTTACACAGAAGTGGAATATTCTAATTTTTAAAAGGAAGTTGTATTGTATAACTAAATAATTAGGAATATTATAATTTTTCTAATGAACTGTCAATAGGTCCAAACTTAAATGACAACTTTTTTAAATAGATAAAAAATAGGACTCTATTTTAATAGAATAGATTTAATATATATATATGTATATATATATTTATTTTTTTGACTAAAATCTATATATATTTTTTTGCTATTAAAACCATATTGTAATTGTTCCATATGTTAATCGAAGTTTAAGTATACTATCAGACGGTCAAAATAATTTTGTAGTTTTCTAATATTTTTTGAAAAAAGAAAAAGACACATAAAAAGTAGGAAAATCAGTTTCAAAATCTGAAAACTTTAAAAAAAATTATTTAATAAATTTTAAATTATTTAATGAAATTTGAGAAATAACTCACCGATTAGTCTTAGATTGTTCTATAAAACATAGCATTTTTCTTTATCAGGATTTGTGATATGAGTCATATGACCATTTTGATTGCTTCTGACGCGACACCTATATTTGTTGTTGCCTCTATTGGTGTTACTTCACGTGCAAGTAACCGTAGCTTAGTATATGATCAGATTGATGTTAATGTTTGTACTCTAAAATTCGGACAAGCTTCCTCGCTAAAATGAAAATGGCATGGAAGTCTCTCAAAACTTTCTTGTTGAGTAAAGGCGCCACTACTTTTTTTGTTTGTTGAAACCATGAAGGCATGAACTATTCATCTTTAGTTAGCTATTCTGTTATCAACTTTTTAACCTATAGGCCTGCTTGTTTGCTTACTCTTGCATAAACAAAGGTTGCTCTTTGGAGATTTCAGGTTGTTCTAGACGTTAATGTTTTTGATGAAATAAAACAGCTCTGAGTTTCTCACAAGATGAGTATGATGAACATGTTATGGATCCAAATCTACAAATAGAAGAATAAGATCGATTTGAATCTTATTATATATCACAAATAAATTAAATATACTTCAAACTAATTGATAGGAACAAAAACTACATATTCCAACACAAACACTTACTAACACTTCACTTCAACCACTCTATACTCTATTTTTCCGACACAAAATCTTGAACTCTCATAACACTCGACTCTTTCAAATTAACATCAACGGAACTAAAAGGAGGAATGCTCTGTTCATCGCAAAAGAAATCAAAAGGATCAACACTCGTCTTAACTCTAACCAACCTCTCGAAATTATTCTTAAAATACTTCACTCCCCAACTCTTCCCTTCCTCGTACTTACTCCTCTTACTCCCAACATACATCCCCAAATCAAGATCTCTTAAATTTATATAAGCTCCCCTCGGGGACCTCGCCACGAACTCACTCATCTCGTCGTAAACTCTCTCCAGCCATCTCATATACTTCTCTTTCTCCTCCTCTCCTCCTCTCCAGTAATTCAAGTACTGAATCTCGTACATGTTCCCTTCACGGTGAGGAAACGGCGTCTCGTACTCTGCGATCTCACTCATTCTACCACCAAACGGAGTGAAGATTAGCTGCGCAAGCTCTGCTTCCGGTTCTTGCAACCTTCTCCACATCTTCGAGATCACGGTCTCCGGCATTGGTTCTTGAACGAAGTCTGACTTAGCCTTGAAAGCCAACAACGCACGTGTGCGTTTTCCAAGAGCATCGATCGGCACGTCACCTAACTCAGCGAACCAAACCACAGACTCGATCCAGCTCATCTCTTGACAATCATTTTCCTCCAAACCGAGTTCAGGAAACTCCCGGTTTACTAACTCCAACAAACTCTTAACCGAACCGAGATACAAACCCGGGAACGAAGCTCGAACCATGTTCTTGTATCTCTGCAACATAACCCGCACGAACAGATCATCACAAACTTTGTCGGAGACGAACTGCCAGCGATGTATGATCTTTAAAGCGCTCTGTTCTTCAAATTTCGTGACGTTGAAGACTGTCACCGTCGACGGAACATCGACCAACTCGATCTTCCACGAAAGCACGACGCAGAAGCTCGACCCACCGCCTCCACGAATCGCCCAGAAGAAGTCTTCACCCATCTCTCTCCTCTCGAGAACCCTCCCTCGTGAGTCCACCACACGCGCGTCTATCACGTGATCTGCAGCTAAACCGTGTTTCCTCAGAAGGGTACCGTACCCTCCGCCGCTGAAGTGTCCTCCGACGCCGACGGTGGGGCAAACTCCGGCAGGGAACGCTAGAGTTCGATTCCTTTTACCGAGCTCGTAGTATAATTCGCCGATCGTGGCTCCGGTTTGAACCCAAACCGACCGGTTATCGACGTCAATTGTGATGGACCGGAGGTTGGTTAAGTCGAGGGTTACGAAGGGTTTGTGGGCGGCGTAAGATAGGCCTTCGTAGTCGTGTCCTCCGCTTCGGGTTCTGATGTGGATACCGAACCGGCGTGCGCATATAACCGCTGATTGAACATGTGAAGGCTGAACCGGAGTTAGGATTAAAACCGGTTTAGGTGTACCGGGAGTGGAGAATCTCGGGTTTTGTATGGATGATGACAAGACCGAGGAGAAGGAAGAGTCGTTGGGTGTGTGTATGACTTTAGAGATGATGTTGGAGTCGTTTAACCGGAAAGATAGACATTGGAGAAAACCGACGTGGTTAGATTGGTTAGCTGAAACCGAATGAGGAAGTGATAGAAGTAAGAAGATGGTAGTGAAGGAGAGTAGTATAGAGCAAAGGCAGCTTTGGAGTTTCATTGATTTTTTTTCTTTCTGCAACAATGGGTGAGTTTTGTTTCGAGTAGAATAAATAAAGGGTGTGAAGTAGGTTCTATTAGGTAGAAATAGACGAATATTTACTATTTTAAAATTAGCTTTTTTTGTAGGAAAAGTGAAATTGAAAATAAAAACTTTGGTAGTGGGATGTAGGAGAAAATGTGGATAGATAAGAATCACACGTATTGATCACAAAAAAATATAGATGGATGTTATGATTGAATGGCATTTGTCATGCACACTAGTAAGAAGCTGAATCATTGAATGGGACCGTTTTGGATTGATGTGAAAAAATAGGTTTTGTTTTGTAGTGAAGCTATTGAGGTAAATTGTCAAGTTCATCTAGTTAGTAGTTAAGGTATGTGATGTAAAATTATATCGACTATGCGTAAACGTAGCCAACATCACCAGTGGAATGAGAGTTTACCGTTTACGTTTTTTAATTTTTTTTTTTTTTAAAAAGCATAAACTTCATACGTTTTAAAAAAAAGTCAATATGGTTTTCACTTTTGACTCGAGTTTAAAGATTTTGTTATCAGTTTTGGTTTGTGGTGATTACGTGGGACGTCAGCTCTAATTGTAATATAATCCATGCATTTACTCTCACTGAACTTGATTTTCTAACATATACTTTTCACACGAGATTTATCCGAGTATATAGTGTGAAGGCGCTCTTCTTTTTTTTGATCAACGTTTTTTTTCTTAATAAACAAAAATAAAATACGAGTATTATTTGTCGACTATGTGATATATATAATGAACCTTAGCTATAGTCGTTTCTAGTTTCTAGCTTTCTAGTAATATTTTATGAAGGAATCGTAATTGGATCTGACTGTAGACGGAAACGAGGGTGGGTTCAATATTTATGACTATTGATAGCTATTGATTAGAAATGGTTCTTTGTGTAGCAATAATAAGAACGTGAAAATTCATTACACGCGGTTGATGCTGGGGTCATAAAATATATTGACGTTGATGGCTGACCAAACCTATAAGTATGGGCCTACAACAACATTAAAAGTTTAAAACCATGCATCATCAATTATTCACCATGATAAACCAAAAAGCATGTAACTTTTGACTTTAATCTTATGTGCTGAGGAAGTGAGGATTGCGGTTATGACTTTTGTATTTGTTAATACGAGTTAATCTTTTTATATATATACATAATACAACGAATCTAGTAGTTAATTTGAGCTGCCGCTTGTGAATAAATTTTTCTTCAGATCTTTATAATTGTAGTTCGGATCCGAATTTGATAGTATTGTGCTTATATGTTATGCAAATTACATGAGCTACAATGCATGCTTACATAACTTTATTTAAATAAAAAAAAAGGAATCATTTGGTTAACAATAATGCTACTTTGAAAAAAGAGGAGGGATACTCTGCTCATACCTAAAGAAATTATCAGGATCATACTTAGCTTTAACATTCATCAATCTCAACAAGTTCCCCACGAAATACTTGGATCCATAGATCTTACCTTCTCCAACATTTGTCACACCACTAGGATTGCTTCCAACATCGATGTCTCTGTAATTCAAAAACGCCTCTCTAGGGTTGCTTGACACATACGGCTCAGCCACATCGTAAAGTTCTTTCATCAAACATAGATTAGCTTTTGTGGCGTTTGCGTCCATCCATAACGCAAAATACTGAATCTTGAACAAGTTTCCTTTCCTGTGAGGAAACGCGGTGGCGTTGTACGGAATCGTGTCCATCACTCCACCGTAAGGGTTCCATTGCATATACACATGATTATTGAACTTCAACATTGTTTTCCACATCTTCTCCATACCTTCTTTAGGGATCGGTTTCTTGACGTAATCCGATTTACTCTTGAAGAACGCTCCTGGGGGATTAGATGGTCTTTCCATAAGAACGCTTGTCGATGTCCCAACCGGGTAGTCCGCCCAAAACGTCGTCGTATTAAGCCAGCTCATTTCGTGGCAATCTTCACGTTTTAGCCCTAGTTCAGGTAAGTTCTTGTTGATAATCTGCACGAGCTTCTTTGAAGAGCCCAAGAACTGAGCGATAAAGTTTACCGCGATGGTTTTATTCGCTCCTTTTGTGGTTTGAGGCATTGCTCTCAAGAAAAGCTCTTTAGGTAACTTGCTTGAGACAAGCTGCCACTTATACAGAACATCAGTGCCTCCTTGTCCTAACGTTTTGTTAACGTTAAAAACTGTTATAGTCTTTGGAACATCAACGAGGTTGATTGTCCATGAGAGGATCACGCCGAAGCTTGCGCCACCACCGCCACGAATCGCCCAAAACATATCTTCTCCCATGGAGGCACGGTTCAAGATCTTGCCGTTGACATCAACTAACTGAGCATCAACGACATGATCCACGGAGACTCCGTATTTTCTCATCAGGTTTCCGTACCCTCCGCCGCTGATGTGTCCTCCGGCTCCTAGAGTGGGACAAACGCCAGCCGGAAACGCGAGCGTTTTGCTAGCTTCGGAGATCTTTGTGTAGAGCTCTCCCAGGGTTGCACCAGCTTGAACCCAAGCTTTCTTGCCGGACACGTCAATGGTAATAGACCTTAGATTGTTCATATCGAGAACGGTAAACGGTACAGAAGAGATGTATGAAAGGCCTTCGTAGTCGTGACCGCCGCTTCGGATACGGATCTGGATGGCGTTGGACTTAGCGCAGACCACGGTTGTCTGAACATGGGATTCATGTTTTGCGGCAACGATGGCTATTAGGTTTGTGTCGTTAGGGTTTGAGTATCTTTTGTTTTTCGTGTAGGACACGTAAGACGAGGCGAAGGTTGAGTTTTGGGGAGTAAAGATGGCTTTTGTGATCGGATTCTTCGGATTGCTCCGATCATGAAGACATCGGAGGAAGTTTCCAATATTTGGTTTCTGTACTACTGCTCGTGTTGAAACTGAAACAAGCAGAGCAAGAAACATAACATAAACTACTTTCATCTTTTGCTTGTTTGAAGTATAAATAATTTGTTTTATGTGTTTAGCATTGCGGTTTATATAAAAATTATCTGCGGAAGAAATTAATTCTAGAGTCTAGTTTTGGTCAAAGGGGCTTACTTTTAATTACAAAGTTATAAGAAATCTGGAAACTGGATTGATGAAGGAAAAATAAATGCAAGGAATTAGTGGAAACGTAACGTGAGTTGAAACTTCATTAGTATATTCAAGAAACATATCTTAATTAATTTTGTTTAATGAGAATCTGTTATGTATGACTTATTAAGTGAGGTGAAAGAAACTCCATTAGTATATTCAAGAAACAAAGATTTTGTTTAATGAAAATCTGTTATGATCTAATTTTGTATAAATAAATTTTAATATTCGTAGATCCAGAATATTTACTTCTCTTTCTCTTTTTGAACTTTTCTAATTGGTGCTATTTACTCCATTTGTTGCATATTAGTAGATTTTTCAATTGTTTTACATATAATAAGAAAATATACTAAATTTGATAATAAATGCATATTTTGTGATTATTAATTTTCAATAATGTTTAATTCAATAATAATTCAGTAAATTCAATTGTTTTTAAATAAAATTTTAAATTGGTTATTATTTAAAATATAATTTTGTGAAATTACTTTCTAAACATTTATCCGTATCACTTTTTGGTTAACATTATAGTGCTCTTTTTTTATCTACGATTGAATTTACTTTTTAATGAGTTGCGTTTGTCTTACTGGAAAATTCCTCAAACGGCTAAGGTGTTGCAATATTTATTTTAAAATTTTTTCACTCGTTTATTACTGTTAGCTTTGTTTAAGAAAACAAAACATCATTTCATTTTTTGTATACGGATAACTACGAAAAATCCCAAAAATTTCTAAATCATTAAACTAGACCTTAAACTGGAGGTCTATAAACTCCAGGACTAGTATGTACTATGTAGAATAGTAACCTGCTTCCCATAATGGAAGTCTTAATTTACCAGGTAGATCTTTCACAAGGATCAGCAGGAATCTAGTGCCTCAGTGCTAGCTACCTTTCCGTGGATGGTATCTCATCATGTGGACTAGAATGAACTCCATTTGCCATCAACAAGAATGCTAATATGTTTCATCGTTTAACTGCAAGAATCAACATTCTTGAAGCGGTTGCAGCTACGAACTCCTTGGCAGTTGCAAGATTTTTTGTTCTTGGTAGTGCAATAAGATCGAGCTCAGTTGAATCTTACATTGAGTGCTAAGATCTTGGACTTGAAGCTAAAAAATTTGATGAATTGATTTACTTATTAGGCCATATAATGTGATAACAGCTGTGACTACACGAGTCCCCTAGTCTTTTGAGTTCAGAACAATGTAGCTAACAACTGTCGATCGTATGGTATTGTTGATAGCAAATGATATTTTACAGAAAAAAAAAAATTTCGAAGACGGCTATATTTTCCTGTAATGATTGATATTCGTCTATACGGACTAATCAAATATAATACATTGTGCTGATTCTTTCAGAAATTAAACATAAATTGTCCGATACTTTTTTTTGAATAATTATATCACAAAAACAGACAATCATATTATAATGTAAGTATTACAAATATGTTATGCAAATTGCATGAGGTATAATGCATACTCACATAACTTAAAAATCCCATAAAAGAGTTACATTGCACGAAGAGGTGGAATACTCTGCTCGTACCTAAAGAAATTATCAGGATCACACTTAGCTTTAACATCCATCAACCTCTTCAAATTCCCCACGAAATACTTTGATCCATAGATCTTAGCTTCTTCAACACTCGTCTCTCCACTAGGATTGCTCCCAACATCCACGTCTCTATAATTCAAAAACGCCTCTCTCGGGTTGCTTGACACGTACGGCTCCGCCACACCATAGAGTTCTCTCATCAGACCTAGATTAGCATCCGTGGCGTTTGCGTCGGGCCATAACGCAAAGTACTGAATCTTGAACAAGTTCCCTTTCCGGTGAGGAAACGCCGTGGCATTGGCCGGAATCTGGTCCATCACACCGCCGTAAGGGTTCCACTGCATCCACACGTTGTTGAACTTCAACATCGTTCTCCAGATCTTCTTCATACCTTCTTTTGGGATCGGTTTCTTGACGTAGTCCGATTTGCCCTTATAGAATTGTCCCGGTGGACCGGATGGTCTATCCAGAAGAATGCTCGTTGGTGCACCAACCGGATAGTTCATCCAAAACATCGTCGTGTTAAGCCAGCTCATCTCATAGCAATCTTCACGTTTTAGCCCTAGTTCAGGCAAGTTCTTGTTTATAATCTCCATTAGTTTCTTGGCTGACCCCAAGAACTGAGCGTAGAACTTAACCGCGATGGTTTTAGATTTCGCTACGTTTGTGATATCAGGCATCGCTCTCAAGAAAAGCTCATTAGGTAACTTGCTTGAGACAAGCTGCCACTTGTACAGGACATCAGTGCCTCCTTGTTCTAATGTTTTGTTGACTTTAAACACTGTTATCGTCTCTGGGATCTCAACTAGGTTGATTGTATACGAGAGAATAACGCCAAAGCTCGCACCTCCGCCGCCTCGGATCGCCCAAAACAGATCTTCTCCCATGGAAGCTCTGTTCAATATCTTGCCGTTGACATCAACTAACCGAGCATCAACGACATGATCCACCGAGAGTCCGTGTTTTCTAATCAGATTCCCATACCCTCCACCACTGATGTGTCCTCCTGCTCCTACCGTCGGGCAGATACCAGCTGGAAACGCTAGCGTTTTGCTCTTTTCAGCGATTTTTGTGTAGAGCTCTCCTAAGATGGCCCCAGCTTGAACCCAAGCTTTCTTGCTAGGCACGTCGATGGTTATAGACCTGAGATTGTGCATGTCGAGAACGACAAAAGGTATAGACGAGACGTAGGAAAGGCCATCCAAGTCGTGACCACCGCTACGGGTTCGGATCTGGACTCCGTTGGACTTTGCGCAGACCACGGTTGCCTGAACATGTGATTCATGTTCTGCAGCAACGATGGCTATTAGGTTTGTATTGTTAGGGCTTGAGCACCTTTTGTTTTTCGTGTAGGACACGTAAGATGTCAGGAAGCTGGAGTTATCAGGGGTATAGATTGCTTCGGTGATCGGATGCGCTGGACTTGTCCGAGAACGAAGACATCGGAGGAAGTTATCAGTGTTTGGTTTCGTTACTTTTGCATTTGAAACTGAAACAAGAATAAGAAACAGAATACAAAGTACTTCCTTCATTTTTTTCTGCTTTGGAAGAATGTAAATAAGTGCAGGAGAAGATGATACATATATATACAATGTGCACAAAGTGATGCACATGTAACTTAGCTATACGAATAAGTAAACATTTCATATATGGAAGATTTAAGAAGATTTCATATTAACTATTGTGTATAATCCAATAAAGAAAATAGAAAACTGAAACTCCAAGATATTTGTTGTAAGCTAATGGTTTCAGTTTGTAGACTAAAAATCTGCAGAAAAAAATCACTATATTTTAAAAATCAGTTATGGTTGAAATTGTGTATTGAAAATACTAATAATTCTAGATACAATAATAAAGTTTCCTCCTTTTTCAGCAGTTATGAGATCATTTTTAGATATTTACCAAAGTCTGTCATTAAAGGCTCATTTTGACTTTTATTTTCTATGGTGTAGATTTCGTTTTTTCTTTTTTCCGCTAAATATGGTGTCGGTTTCTTAATAATATAATACTAAAATTCTACTCTATTTTTAGTGTAGTCTAATTATGAAAAAACTTATCTAAAACTTTATTTTAAATTTGGAATCTCTCGTTAATAATTTTAAATATATCAAATTTTAGTTACATATAGTTCTTATGATTAGTTATGTTTATTTATACATTTATGGTAATAAAAATTTTAAACTGTAAGTATATATGAACTTTGAATGGAATACATATTAAATAATATGATAAAAGATTTATATTGCTAAAATGACATAGTTAAGAATAAAATTACTTTGATGTATTAACTAAAACATTCATGATTTGATATAACTGTACTAAAATTAATTAATATCAATTAATTAATACTTAATTTAAAATTATATATAATGAACTCAATAATTTATGACAAACATAATGAACAACATAAAATTATATAATTACTTTTTAAGCTATGGTGTATTTATTTTTCTTTAAAACAACCTACTCATAAAATGACATGTGTTTTTTTATTGCTTAAAATAAAATGACATGTGTTTATGGATGGATTTCTCATGAGGTTTTCAAAATTGTCTTATTTGAGAATACGCTCTAACAAATGTTTTTTTTGGAGAAAATTGTTTTTCATTATTCTTTGTTGTGATTTTTTTCCTAAAAAATAATCAAATATAATTGTAAAAAAAAATTAATTTCATGATAATGAAATAGAATCTCTTTTCTTTAAAAAAACTTAACTAACAACTACCTAACGAATTAAAAAAATAATAATTGTAAAAAAATTCAGGTTTCCAAACACACACGATCACCAACAAGGAAGAAAATGGGGCTTCCCCACTCTGTTTCAAAAGTAACCGCCAACACCTCTAAATAACACACACACATAAACTACTTCTCTGCTCCTCCAACTTTCTTTCTCTCTCTCTTCGCAAAACCTCTCCCTAATGGCGTCTTCTCTCTTCATCACCTTCTTCCTCGCTTCCCTCTCACACTTCCTCCCTCACTCAGTTCTCTCCGCCACGGTAGTCGAAGACCTCGCTAACCTCACTCCACCTCCCGACTTCACCAACACCATCACCCAAAACTGCATCCACAACCCGCTCCTCCGCTACTGCAACAACACCTCCTCCTCCTCTCCCATGGACATCGTCGAGATCTTCCGCTCCACCATCGTAGCTAGCCACCTCTGCAACGAGTCCAAGAACCCCAACTGCGTCGAATCTTTCCCCAAAATCAGAATCCACAGCCGTCCTAAAACCGCTGCTCTCTACCTCTCGTTCGACTTCTTCTGGAAGTACTGTCCCTTAACCGTCGTCGAGATCGACCTCGTGAACAACTCTCTCAAGAGCGAGTTTCCGACGAACGTCCTCTCTTGCGCTCAGATTCGTACTCTCGATCTTAGCTACAACCAGTTCTCCGGTTTCGTCCCGGTTCAGAACCTCTCCGGTTTAGCGAACTTGACCCGTTTGAACCTCTCTTACAACCGATTCTCCGAGGATAAGATCTCCGACTCCGAGTTCTTCAGACGTTTCAACGCCTCCAGCTTCATACACTCCGGTGTTCTCCCCGATGCGAAGCGTTACAAGGTGAAGGTTCTTGTCTTGTTGATCGTGTTTCCCATAACGGTGATCCTCCTCTGTTTCTGCTTGGGGTGGATGTGTCTCAAACGACCTGATTACTTACCGAGAACGTGCCGGAGAAGCCACAAGTTCACGTCCGCGATGATCGATGCGGCGACCGATGAGTTTTCAGACCAGAAGCTCGTGAGCAAGAGCAGTGGAGTGGATATCTACAGAGGAACGTTGAGAGACGGGACCGAGGCTAAGATCGAGGTTTATACAGAGAAGGGTTCGAAAGAGAAGAGGCGCGAGTTCGCTGAGGAGTGCGAGGCGGTTTTTAAGCTGAGACACAAGAACTTGGTGAGAGTTTTGGGTTGGTGTAATAGCAGAAGCTTGAGAGCTCTGGTTACCGAGTGGACTGATGGAGAGAATCTCGAGACTTGGCTGAACTCTCCTTTGGCTTCTTCGTGGAGAAGGAGACTGAGAGTGGTTATGGGAGTTGTAGATGGTATGTTTTATGTAACGGAGCAATGGCCTGAGGTTACACTTGGTCTCAGCACAAGCAGTGTTTTGCTGTCTGATAAGGATCAAGAACCGTTGATCTCTCAGTTCAAGATTGGAGATGGAAACAACTCATCAACAAGTAAGGACTCTTTCTCTCTTCTTAAATAATATGAAACATTAAAAGCTTAGTGTGTGTGTGTGTGTTGGGTATTATTTGCAGATATATTCAACTTTGGATTGTTTCTTTTGGAGATGATTACGAATCTAAGACCTGATGAGGCACAAGAAGATTCAGACAGGAGGTATCTTGAGTACATAAGAGTTCATTATCCGGATAATCTAGAGAGAGTGATTGATGAGAAGATGAAGGTTGATGAGAGGACGTTGGAGAAAGTCAAGCAAGGGATTACACTTGGACTTATGTGTACTGATAAACCACCGTTGAAGCAACCGAGCTTGACTCAGATCTATGACCTGGTGGTTTCTTTGTATGAGTCTAGCTCAAGGCATCATTAAGATAGAGTTTAGGTTTAGGGTAATTTAAGCTTTACTGTTTGGTTTTAAATTTTCAGAAGTTTAATGTGATTTCTACGGATTTAAAAAACAGATATGTGTGTTACTTTGTTAGTGAAATTGAAAAATTTCTATGATTATAAAATTTGAAATTATGTGAGAATTTTCAGAAAATGAACATCTGGTTGGAAGAGATGAATAATGTAAATGGGCGTTAGTTGGTGGGTTAACGTTATACTGGGCTTCATGGTTTTGTAGGTTCTTCCGAACCGACCTGGATTGTGCGAACAGGTCAAAAACTTAGGAAACAACCATAATTGTAGTTGGCGAATAGAAACGTTCCAATTAAATTTAGTAACTACAACTTGGACGTGGCCTGTCCGTTTCCCATTGAAAAAGCCGTCGACAGTTACTTATGGAACCATTATATGGTGTTCTTGCGTTCTCAAGTTGAAGCAATTTTGGTTTAAACTAATAATAATCTACAAAAGTAATGTAATTAATAAGCCACCAAATTAGTCCATCATGTAAGGCGATTAATCTATTCTCTCGTCCAACTCGGTTTTTCCGCGGGAAAAGCAAACAAAATCTTCGGTAAAAATTTGCAGCATTTTTTAAGTTTTTTTTTTTGCAGCATTCTGATGAATGTGAACTAAAAACGAGTCATCTAAATTACATTTTGTTATGTTTTCTTTCAGGAAGTCAACATTTTTTGACGACAGATCACAAAAAAAGACGACCTTTTAATTTTCCACCAGTAATATGAATTTATATTCCCTTTATGGGCCGTTTTTAAATGATTAGAAAGTTCGTACATGGCGGGCCAGACAAATTCAATGCCGGCAAAAATGGCTTCTTCTTCCCATTTGTTTCTCTTCTATATTTAGTCTCAACTGATTTCTAATAATCTCACAACCAAGAAGAAGAAGAAGTCATTAGTCAAGGAAGAAGATAATGGAGAGCAACGGCGACAATAAGAGAGTTAACATACAATCATCATCATCCTTCAGGCTTCGAAGCCCGAGCCTAAACGCACTTCGTCTCCAACGCATCTTCGACTTATTCGACAAAAACGGCGACGGTTTCATCACCGTCGACGAGCTAAGCCAAGCACTCTCCCGTCTCGGTCTCGACGCCGATCTCTCCGAGCTCTTGTCCACCGTCGAGTCCTACATCCAGACTGGTAACACCGGTCTCAGCTTCGACGACTTCTCCTCCCTCCACAAGACCCTCGACGACTCCTTCTTCGGTGGTTGTGCGGGAGACGACGACGAGGGCGATGTCGATCCTTCCTCCAACGCAGCTGACGAGTCGGATCTCGCGGAGGCGTTTAAGGTGTTTGATGAGAACGGCGACGGGTTTATATCAGCTAGGGAGTTGCAGGCGGTGTTGAAGAAGCTTGGGTTGCCTGAAGGAGGAGAGATGGAGAGAGTTGAGAAGATGATTGTCTCCGTTGACCGGAATAACGATGGTCGCGTTGACTTTTTCGAGTTCAAGAACATGATGCGCGCCGTCGTCATCCCTTCTTCTTGATTTCTAGAAAAACAATTATGTAATGATCTGATTAAAACATATTTTTTTTTAATAAAAATTTGTATCATTTGAATTTTAGTTTATTACTCCTTCTTTCCAAAATGATACTTTTTTAAAAAATTGTTTGAAAACATTTATTTCGTAAATTTTAATATTTTTATTAGGTATAAAGTAAACTTTTTAAAAATCAACTGTGTTTATTATATTTTGATTTCTAAAAATTATGAAAAATCGTTAGTTTAAAAAACAATGTATTACTACAATCAAAATTTAATATATTTTTAAATGCTTGATCAAAAATAATATCATTTTGAAACGGAGTAATACTTTTTATTATTACACAAACAGACACGCATTGGTCGTTAGTACAGAGCGTTGAGCTCAGAAACAGAGTAAAAAATGCATAGTGGGAGCAATCGTTACTTAGCGAATCTCTTACGTCTTTGCAAAGATCAAAAGTGTAAACTTTCCGGGAAAATCATTCATGGGTCCATCGTTCGGACTGGATTTTCCATCGACACTTATCTCTGCAATCGCTTACTTGACTTATACTGCGAGTGTGGTGATAAAGGTTATGCACGTAACGTGTTCTACGAAATGCCTGTGAGAGATGTTTACTCGTGGAATGCTTTCTTGACGTTTAGTTGTAAAGTTGGGAACTTGGGTGAAGCTAGCGACGTGTTTGATGCAATGCCTGAGAGAGATGTGGTGTCGTGGAACAACATGATTAGCGTCTTGGTGCGTAAAGGGTTTGAGGAGGAAGCTTTAGTTGTTTATGAGAGGATGGTTTCTCAAGGGTTTTTGCCTTCTCGGTTCACGCTAGCCAGCGTTTTGAGTGCGTGTAGCAAGCTTTTGGATGATGTTACCGGTACGAGATGTCACGGGATTGCTGTTAAGATTGGTCTTGACGATAACATTTTTGTTGGGAATGCGTTGTTGTCTATGTATGCTAGGTGCGGGCTTATGGTTGATCATGGTGTTAGGCTTTTTGAATGTCTCTCTGAGCCTAATGAAGTCTCTTTTACAGCTGTGATCAACGGGTTAGCTCGGGAAAATAAAGTTTTGGAGGCAGTTCACATGTTCAGATCGATGTGCGAGAAAGGTGTTAGGGTCGATCCTGTTTGTTTATCTAATATTCTCAGCATCTCTGCTCCAAGAGAAGAAGGTGATAGCAATGTGCTGGGGAAACAGATCCATAGTCTCATGTTGAGACTTGGGTTAGAAGGAGATCTTCATCTGAACAATTCTCTGCTTGAAACGTATGCAAAGAATGGAGACATGAATGGTGCAGAGGTGATTTTTGCAGAGATGCCTGAAGTGAATGTCGTCTCTTGGAACATTATGATAGCTGGGTTTGGTCAGGACTATCGAAGTGACAAATCGATTGAGTATCTAAAGAGAATGAGAGAGTCTGGTTTTGAACCGAACGAAGTTACATGCACTTCTATTCTTGGAGCGTGCTTTCGTTCAGGGGACGTTGAAACCAGTAGGAGAATATTCAGTAGCATGCCACAACCTAGTGTTACCGCATGGAATGCTTTGCTCTCTGGGTACTCCAAGTTGGAACACTATGAGGAAGCAATAAACCAGTTCACAGAAATGCAGCTTCGGAATCTGAAACCTGATAGAACCACTTTGAGTGTGATACTAAGCTCATGCGCAAGATTGAGATTTCTGGAGGGAGGGAAACAGATCCACGGTGTAGCTTTAAGGACCAATATCTCTAGGAACAGTCACATAGTTAGTGGTCTTATTGCAGTGTACTCTGAATGTGAGATGATAGAGATATCTGAAAATATCTTTGATGATTGTACAACAGAAGTAGATATCGCTTGTTGGAACTCCATGATGGCAGGTCTCAGTCGCAACTCGCTTGACACAAAAGCTTTAATGCTATTCAGAAGAATGCTTCAGACTGGTGTGTTGTTTCCTAACGAAACTTCATACGCAACTGTATTAGGGAGCTGCTCAAGGTTATGTAGTTTGTTCCATGGAAGACAGTTTCATGGACAGGTAGTGAAGAGCGCATATGCAAGTGATTCCTTTGTTGAAACCGCTCTAGCTGATATGTATTGTAAGTGCGGTGAAATAGATTCAGCTCGAGAGTTGTTTGATACCGTGTTGGTTAAAAACATAGTTCTTTGGAACGAGATGATACACGGGTATGCTCATCATGGACGAGGTGATGAAGCTGTTGGTCTCTACAGAGAGATGATTTCATGGGGAGAGAAGGCAGACCGGATAACTTTTGTCTCTGTTTTGACTGCTTGTAGCCACTCAGGACTGGTGGATACCGGGCTTGAGATACTCAGTTCGATGCAGAGAGATCATGGTATTGAACCGGAGCTGGATCATTATATATGTATGGTTGATTGTCTTGGAAGAGCTGGCCGTCTTGAAGATGCAGAGGCTCTTGCAGAAGCTACACCATACAAAAGTAGCTCCATTCTATGGGAGATTCTACTTAGTTCATGTAGAGTTCATGGCGATGTGAGCTTGGCTAGACGAATTGCAGAGAAGCTCATAACTCTAGATCCTCAGAACTCAGCAGCTCATGTTCTGCTAAGCAACACATATACTTCTGGGAGACAGTGGGATGAAGCTGCAGCTCTTCAAGGATTGATGAACAAGAACAGAGTATATAAGACTCCAGGTCATAGCTGGATCACAGAGAACAACAATAGCTTGTAAATGTAAACGCAGTGTTGATTAAAGATTGTACCATTACATTAATTGTTGAATCATAATGAATTACTCAGAAAGCTCTCAATTTCTGGACACTCACTCCAGGTTATTTAGTATTACTCGAAAAAGGAGTTGCTCTCAAACCAAGAAAGAGCAAGAATTCACAATAGAATTTTAAAGAAGTGACCATTCATATGACATAACAATAGAAGTCAAAGAATCACCAAGGTATCTCCTGGCCATCCCAAGCAAAGAACTTGCCGTTGTCTTGTTTCTTTGCATTGTTGATGATGTGCAATAGTTTCTGAACAGAGTACTCTTTTGTAAAAAGCTTTCCTTCAGGAACATTCCTTTGGAACGGTCGAGAGAGATCAGTGTCTACCGTGCCTGGATGCAGTAGAATGCATACCACAGGATCCTTCCTCCTCCCCAACTCAACCGACACATTCTTCGTCACTGCATAAACAACAGTTCGGAACAGAGAATAATGGTTTTGTTTTCTCAGTTTTTACCAATAAGATCAAGACTTTCCCAAATAACAATATGCAGTACATTGGTTGAGTGCGGTTTTTGAAGCCCTGTAAGAGTGCCAACCACCAAGTTTGTTATCTCCAATGGATCCAACTCTTGCGCTTAAATTGGCTACAACAGCAACTTCCCTCTCGGTTCCATTTCCTCCACCAGCCTTAAGGAGTGGCCACATATGCTACAACAGCACCAAGACAAAATCTTTTGTTATTCATTGCTTAGATTTGCTGCCAAACCATTTTTCTCTCTGTTTTGCATTAAAATAACTACTCTGTGGCACAATCTTAAGGCAACTCCTTTGCAAAAAAAAAAAGCAAAGAGAACTTGGAGTGCTCACCTTCATTACAAGAATTGGACCAACCGCATTAACCTCATATGCAAGCATCAATGATGATTTTTCAACCTTGTTCAATGTTGTTTCTGTATTGACATCAAAAAGAAAAAGATTAAAACACAGTCCTTCATTGGTTACTCATGAAACTAACGTCAACAAATGAAAGACTACTCATACCTGGCTGCAATACACCAGGAATTGAAAGTATACCAGTTGCATTTATAAGTAAGTTGAGAGAACCATATCTTTCTCTTACAGATTCCGCTGATTCCTAATCAAATCAATGACACAGTTTCAGAAAAAGAAAAAAAAAAGGAAGAGACTAGCCTCAAGATTCACTTTGGAGACAATCTAAGGAAGAGAATATTAACCTCAATGGTAGTTTCATCTGTAACATCAAGCTTTTGGATGAAAAGCCTCTCAGAGAAGCTGTTCTTCAGATTAATGAGGTTTGTTGCTTCTTTTGGATTCCGACAAGTGGCAACAACATGTCCTTTCTTACTGTTCTCTAGCAACTGCCTTACCTACAAAAAACAACGTGAAATGATTAACTGAAACAACCAAGTTTGGATCTAATGTCTGATCTCAGCTGAATAAAAAAAGATTCCAGAGGCTCACAAACTCGAGGCCGATGCCTCTGGAAGCTCCTTGGACCATGGAAACTCCACCTTCCCAATTGGGTACAGAAGAAGATGATGATGACGTGGCGAAACCAGCTACACTCATCCTCCTCAGAGCCATCGACAACGACGGCGAAACAAGCCACGCGCCACCGGTCTTCACCAGAGTGTTCATTGTGAAAGAGTAGCGCGTTGGATGCTATTTTTCGGATGTGTGTGATTTAAGATGAGAAGGATGGATCATAAAGGCAACCACTTTTCATCGCCATTGACACGGAAACTTAACTGCCATTTCCACAAAGGTGGGGATAAAAATCGAAACTTTATTCCAATTTCAGACAGACCAATATTTTTTAATTTAAAGAATCTAAAATTTAGAAATCTAAAATAGCAGAAATAATTGAGCTAGTTCAGTGAGCAACGTGAGTTTCCCTTATTCTGCTATTTTAGATTTAAAGCCATTTTATGTGGAAAATGAGTTTCACTTATTGTATAGACTTCCTTACAAACACTCTATAATAGAACCTTCAGACCTTAATAGAGCCTCCCAAGCTTCACTGCATCACCCTTGAACCCCACCAAGGTATATAGTCTCCTCCCAAGCTTTAGCAACCAGTATGATTAACCAAAAAAATAACATTTTCATGACATCGATATTCATCAGAAAAATTCCAAAACTTTCATGGTTGGGCTGGCAGCTGAGTGATCTATCAGTCTCTTAAACGTTAGTTAATCAAGTATTCTGCAACCTTTTGCTCTTAGTTTTGACTCGAGACCGAAAAACTTGATCCCTGAAAGCACCAAATCAGCTGTCTTCTTCTTTGTCTGCTCGATCAACATTTCATCATAGACTACCATTTCAGCCTCTGTCATAACTTTTCTGTTTTTCAGCTCCACAAAGATTTCTCTTGCTGCTTTGATTGTTCCATGCTTAGCCATACCAGATATAATCGCACAGTATATCACTTCACTGATAGAGACACCTTCCTGGTTCATCTCATCAAGGACTTCCATAACCTTCTCCGCGCTACTCGCTTTGCATACATGACAGACCCTCAGAGCGTACTTAAACTCCATAGGACCACTCTCAACGTTTCCCAGGCATTCACGAACTAATAACATCACCGCATCAATTTCTCCAATTTGGCTGAGTCCTCTAGCGAGAGACAGATAAGCAGCTATGGAAGGAACACACGACATCTCGGTGGTGATTTTTTCATGATAAGAACAAGCTTCTTGGACTTCTCCTTTCTCAACAAAACAGCTAATTGCAATACTGTACGATGACGAATCTGGTTCAAACCCAAAATCTCTCATTTCAGATAAAAGTGACAAAGACTTTTCAATATTTCCCATCTTGTAAAGAGCTTCCATGAGAATGTTGTACACAGAGACACTGCCATGACCTTTAGTCTTGACTACATCAAAGACATCTAAAGCCATCGTTCTCTTTTCTTCGTCAGCACACAACAATTTAAAAAACTGTGGAAGGTAATCTCCTACAGGGTATCCCAATTCCCCAATCCTTTCTAGCAAATCTGAAAAATCACTCAGTCTCTTCATCACCACATATGCAACCATAATAGGACTCAGAGTCTCAAAATCTGGTTCTTGTTCTTCCTCCCTTGCAATTTGGAAGAGCTTATATGCTTTATCAACCTGCTTCACAGTACACAGCCCTTTAATAACCGCATTGTATATCCCAAGATCAGCAATATACCCAGAACCCACCAGATCCTCCCACAGATCACAAGCGCATCTAACCTTCCCATCCGCTACAAACCCTTCAATCAAAACCCTATAGATATCCCTATCAATCAAAATCTCCTTCCCCTTCATCTCCACAAACAACTCATACCCTCTTTCAACTCTCCCGTCTTTACACAGACCCACAACAAGTGTTCCATACGCCATCACATCAGGTTTCACCTCATCGCCTTCCATCTCCTCCCAAACACGTAAACTCCCATCCATATTCCCTTCGGAAACCAACGTCTTGATCATCGCCGTGTAAGCAAACACATCAGGCTTACACAAATCATCTCTCATCCTCTGCAGAATCTCCAACATCTCCTCTATTCTCCCAGCTTTGCACAATCCTTTAACCAAGACCATAAAAGTGGTCCGTTCCTCCACCAAACCGTCTTCTCTAAAATCATCATAAACAGCTAACGCCAAATCAAAATAACCACATTTCATCAACGCATCCATTATCCTATTGTACAAGAAGACACTAGGCTTGAACCCAAACTTCTTCATCTTCTCGTAGACATAATAAACTCTCAACCCTCTCCTGTTATCCGCGTGCATCCTGATCAGAATCTCGAACTGTTTCTCCGACGGAGGCCTTCCCTGGGAGTCCATGAGCTCCGGCAACTGATCCGCGGCCCGGAAGTTCCCGGTTCGGTTGAGGCAATACGCGAAGGCGTTGTAGGACGCGAAGTCGTGTCTGTACCCTCTCTGCTTACCCGCCCAGTGGAAGAACTTCGCGGCCACGGCGGCGTCGTTCCCTGCTTTCAGAACCTCGGCGACGGTGCTCGGCGTGACGCGGCGGAGTTTGTTCAGCTCCGAGACGACGGAGGGGCCCCAGTGGTTTCGGTTCTTGCGGAGGGCGTCGAGGACGAAGCGCGCGATCGGGGATAGACGCTCGGAGGCGGCGGAGATGGTTGTTGTGGAAGGAGGAGGCGGCGGTGGTGAGGGTCGGGGACGGGATTGCGGGTCCCATTTGCGGAGATCGAAGGGGGTTCGGTTGGTGGTGACGGCGTTGGGTTGTGGTTTGGGTGGGTCTCTGGAGAGGTATTGGCGGTTGGAGAAGAGACCGCCGTGGACGATGGGACGGTTACGGGAAGGTTTGCGGTGGCCGTGGATGAAGTTGGGTTTAGGAGGTTTCTCGGGGAGATTTGGAGGTTTTGGTAATTTCATGGCGATTTTTTTTTTTTCCCTTCCACTTCTCTCACTCGGTGGTACACTTTGAGTTGATGTGTTAAATGTTATACGACGTCGTGTGTATGTCACTGTAGTTTAAGTGGGCCGGATTTGATTTGTAAATGGGCTGAGAGCAACAAAACATCTTCGGGACAATGTATGTTTAGTTTACTAAAAATCTGAAGAATAAAAGAGTGCATTTTAAAAGATTTAAACTTTTTTTTTTTTGCTTGATTTTTTTTTTTTAAAAGATTTGAACTTGTTACATTTAAATGCTATGGATTATGTTCTTTTAACAAAACCTAAAATAATGTTTAGTATCAAAAGAAAGGGGGTGAAAATATTGATAAATATTCAAAAGATAGAAGCACATGCTTCATTTGCTGCCTTCCGAGGTCAGCATTGCCTCCCAAACACCAAATCCAAAAACAAAACAAATCCGTATGAGCAAGCATAACATTATACTCTACTGAAAACGGATGTTTAGCAAAATTATATAAATGCTGGACGTAGTTTCTTACGTGAAATAAAATTCGATTTTTAGTAATAGAAAAAAGTTATACATATATATACTGTATATATAATTGATCATGATCATGGTAGTAAAAAGTTACCAATCAAACCCAAAATATTAGTTTCACGCTGAAAAGAGAATTCAGTTTCATTAAAGGATCCATAAAGCTTGCCAAAGATTTAGAAGCAGTGCCGGTCCGGAGTCTTACGGCGCCTAAAGCGAACCAACAAAATAATGCCCTCTAAAAACACTAACTTTTCTAAACCAAACAAAAATTCGATTTTTATGATGCAGAAATTTCATCAAAAAACTAATAAATTGATCTAAAAGAAAAATAATAGTTTCTACAATTAGGCTGCAACTCGATTGACTATTTTTGGAATGGAATGCTTTGGAATGATCAATTCCATTAATTCCACAAAAAAAATTACCGGTTAACATAAATGGAATGGAATGCTCATTCCATCAATTCCAAAACAAATTACACAAAATACAAAGTAAACCATTCCAAAACAATTTTGTCAAGGTGGAATGGTTTCATTCTATTTTTCTACGGAATTCCATTTCTCTTATTTCATTCGATTCTATTTTATTTATTCTTTTTTTAATTCACCAATTACAGCCTTACACTGATTCGTCTTGTAGCCACTTAACTGAGTTATTGTTTTGTTTCCAATAACACTTTCTAAAATGCATGAAAATGATAATAGTGTTATAAACTTCAAGTGAAAAATGCATAATCTGGTAATACAACACTAGAGAACATCGTTTTGAAATTGGTTTAGTTAATTTGTAAGTTTATTGTCTTTTAAAATTGTCAAATTTCCAATAGAGAGTATTTGGATTCAAAAATTTCACGTTTAATTTTAGTTTCTAAAGATACAAAAAAAAAGAAATTGGGTGAAAATACATGAGTTTAGAAAAGGATATTAGATTTTTGTTTATAGATTGTTTGTTTTAGTTTATATGACTACGAATATATGAATCATTTAATAGATCATATAAACATGGGAACTAAGATTATCAATAAAGGTATCAAAATCTGTCAGATTCTCTAAGTTATTAGAAAAAAAAAGAATAAAAAAGAAAGGTTTCCAGACAAGAATCGAACTTGCACTGCTGAACCCCTTAGGGACAAACCCACAAAGCTTTAACCGACCACTGAGCCAACAACAAAATTTGTCAATACTGTGGCGCCCTAAATTATATCCAATTTTGGCGCCTAAAACCCTAGCTTTACGGGCTTTAGCACAGGGCCGACTCTGTTTAGAAGCTACGCTATAAAGGAGTCAGAGAGTTGTAGGTGACCAGGGACCTAACGACCAAAAGAGTTCACCAGTTGATTTCTGATATTAGGGTTAGGCGAGGCATCGTTTGCTATTCAGTCCCTTGTTTGCTTTGAAACTAAGCCATAATACTGAAAACTAAGCCAAAGTTAGGTAGCCTAAGGAAACTTAATTTGTAATTAGTTTCAACAATATAGTTGACCCTTTTGATAACTCACAATAATATGTTACCGGGTTGATAATCAGAATCTGTACATATTTTTTTTGTAAACTAGAATATATATATGTAGAGATTCTTCATAAATACCATTGTACCATTGACTTGAGTGAGCCCAAACATGTTTTCAAATAAAAAATAAACCCAATAGTTATAAGCAATAGAGAAGTATTTTTAATTAATCAATAACTTAGGCGAATCACTATCGCAATTATCACTTGAAATTGTATACATTATGAAATTGCAAAGTACTATTATATATATGCAAAGTCCTATCTAGCATGTCTAAGAAAATTATTTGCCTATGAACGATTAGTTGGCTAATCACGTTAGATAGTTAGGCAGTCGCTGCAACTAGGCAGCCAAAAAACTTGATCACTATCGATTTTTCTTTTTCAATAATCAATTAGATAAAATATAAAATGAGGATTAGAACGAATGATTGCTCACAACAATCATTGCCATCGCACACCGTAATAAAACACATAATTGAAATATTCTTGAAAGGAAGAAACTGGTTTGCGTCGACATTTCATTCGAACAACGACAATGTTTTTGTTTGACTTTTTTAATTAGTCACAATTTCTCTCCATATGATTTTTCTTTCTCATCCATAACAAGTTGGAACCAAGGTTTGGTTTGACCAACACAGAAAAAAGAACATAATGTTGGTTTCCAACGATAGTCTCATGTTTCGATTGTGAACCTTATCTTCTGCAAAACCCGTCTAGATGTTCTGTCTTATTTTGTTTTCACATACACTTGTTGAGCCTTGAGAAGGATGACAATTAAGTAAACCCCTTATATGTAGCCTCGTTTGTAACAAAACCCGCAAAGTATATTTGTTGTATCGATTGAATATTGTGAATGAATGGAACTAGAAATGTAATGCAAATAAATAAAATAAGAGAAATTATAGAATAAAAAATCGATCTATATTCCATATTAATCATGAGTTTTTAATCATGAATCCTTTATAATTATATTCTATTTTCTCTCATATATTCCACAAGAAATCATCAGGATTAAGTTACAAAAAAAAAAAAATCAGCAGGATGAAATTTTTTCTATTAAATGGTAATAATTTTTGAATCTACGTGAATAAGAATTTCATACAATTCTATTTCAAGAATTAGTAATCCAGTTGCGCCAAGTAACTTTTGATTGACACCATTGAAAGCTCAACTTTGATTTATTTACTAAAAACCTCGTCAACTTTGGTTGAAATGGAAAAATAAAATATTTAAGATCACTTCTAATTCGTTTCTATATCAGAAATTTCTATTATAAAAAATAGAGATGAAAATTATAGTCTAATATATTCATTTATAATAAGATGATATTTTTGTCTCTAAAAATTAATGCTATATTTATCTCTAAATGTAGAGAAAAATAACATTGCTCTATAAATAAAAATTACAGTATTTATCTATTATAGAAGAATACATTAAAACAAAATCTCAATTTGTATTTTTTTCTATATAACAGAAATTTTTAAAACAGGGATGAATTAAAAATGGTTTATCAATATGATTTGGTTCAGAGATTCTTGTTTATAAACTTTTACAGACGAAACAGAACATTTTTATCGAAGTGAACCGAGTAGACCGGTGTAAATTAAGCCAAACAAGTTTTGGCTATTCGATCATAATCTATCAACCCAACCCCCCCCCCCCCTAAACAAAAAAAAAATTGAATTAATGATCATTTCACTTAAAAGTATAATTTCACTAAAACTAACCTAATGAACCGAACCAAATTAAAGTGGAAACTGAAATATTGAAAAACCAAATTATTTGTAGAATATATTTGACCAAAATTGAGAGATCTTTGTGATTAAATTCACTCTATATATCTGATGTTTACCCAACAAAAAAAACAATTAAAAATAGAAAAAAGAAGGTGAGAGAGCTAAATAAAAAGGAAGGGGGGCGAGGAGAGAGTGGTGACCAGGTCGTAGTTTGTGGTTTCGTTTTGCATTGCACGTTTCTCCCTACTTTCTCTCTCCCTCTCTGAGTCTCTCTTACGTTCTTCTCTTCTCCCCTCCTTCACTCCCTTAATAACGTCTCTCGTTTCCCCCTTTTCAACACATCATTCCAAAACTCCTCTTCCTCTTCCGTTTCTCGCTAATTCTCAGGTACTCTCTCTCATTCCCTGTATCTTCATTTGTTCTGTAATTACTCAATTCACAACCATAGAATTGTGATAAAAACTGCTTGAACCGATTGAAATTGAGTTTGTGAAACGTTTTATGGATTGTGGGTTTCTTCTGATCCGTAATTTCTGAGATGGGTTTGAATCATTAGACAACGAAACTCGATCAAATTTGATGACTTTTCTCACACCATTTTCTCTGCAATTTTGTTTGTTTCTCTGTGTTTTTTATTGGTTCTTCATTTGACAAACATGCTCTGCCTAATTAACATTTAAATTAATAATAATAATCAAAACTTGGGACTTTATTAATCATAATAATAATAATAATAAAGCAAATTGATCTTTTCCTCCATAAATGTATTCAACTTTTTGTCTGTCGTTTTCTTTGTTTTTGATTTTTCTTCTTAGGTCCCACACTTCCAACAAATACTATTTTACTTTCCTCTATGATGTATCTGCTTTCCTTTGACTTGTTTATAAACTAGTTTCTTTTATAACTCCAAACAGCTAACTGCAGCTTCATTTTTGCTGTTTCTGGATTTTTTTAATCTCGATTACCAAAAGAACAAAAGAATTTTGAGTTGGTTTTTATTAACTTTTCAGATTCTTCTGAATCTCCAAATGCTAAGTTTCTCTAGAGCCAGAAGTCAAGGAAGAAACACGAGACCTCTCACAGGAGGTTAGTCTACGAGGATCACATATATATCTATCTATCTGTTTTACAATAATATTGCATTTCTGAAAATGTATAGATGCTCATAAGAACAATCTTTTTATTAAATGTTGAACATTCAGGAATGGATTATTTGGAGCCCAAAAGAAAGACCAATGTCGTGGGAAGGGTCATCCTGGTCGTTTCTCTTACAGCTTTATGCATTATTATGCTCAAGCACGCCCCCAGTTTCACATCCCCAACCGCGGTAACTCCACTATCCTATTTGCTATAATCTTTTACTCTTTTCTTAATGGCTCTAAACCTGTCACCTGAGAGTCTGATTCTTAAACGGTTCTTTCAGTTGATGCTTTCTTGTGTAATGTTAACTCTTAAGCTCTAATCTGTTGTTTTTTTTTAATCACAGTTTTCTCGCAGCGAGGAAGGAGTGACTCATGTGTTAGTCACCGGTGGCGCTGGATATATCGGATCACATGCTGCTCTGAGGCTTCTCAAGGATTCATACCGTGTCACCATTGTGGTAAAGTTTCTTTCTTTACTGTGAGGGAAGTAGTTAAACTGCAATGTTTGGTTTTTGTAAAACTTATATCTCTGTCTCTCACAAACAGGACAATCTTTCTCGCGGGAATCTTGGCGCTGTCAAAGTTTTACAGGGTTTGTTCCCAGAACCCGGGAGGCTTCAGTTCATTTATGCTGACTTAGGAGATGCCAAAGCTGTAATCATCCTTCATATCCCTACGATTCTTTTGTATGACATGGGTCTTGTTTTTTTTAACCGAGGAAATCTTCAGGTCGAAAAAATCTTCTCTGAGAACGCATTTGATGCTGTTATGCATTTTGCCGCGGTAGCATATGTTGGAGAGAGCACCTTAGATCCTCTCAAGTACAATCTCTAGCCATTGTTTTGTTCATAACCTCTCTGCAAGATTTAAGTTCTTGTGGCTAACCTCATGTAATGTTCATTCTTTTAGGTATTACCACAACATAACATCAAACACATTAGTAGTTCTTGAAGCTGTGGCTAGACACAAAGTGAAGAAGTTGATATATTCAAGCACATGTGCCACTTATGGAGAGCCTGACAAGATGCCCATTGTTGAAGTTACTCCACAGGTACCTCTCAAACAGTTCCGGAAACCCTCTTCTTTCGCATGATCATGTCTCATCAGATTTTGGCAATTATTGATTCTCAGGTCCCCATTAACCCATACGGAAAAGCTAAGAAGATGGCTGAAGATATGATCCTTGATTTCTCTAAGAACTCTGACATGGCTGTCATGATCCTAAGGTTCAGTGTTCTGTTTTTTTTTTTTTAAGCTTTAAAGACTCTGTTTCTGAGCTGATTTCATCAAACCAACAATCGTCTGATCAATCTTTATGACTTTCACAGATACTTCAACGTGATCGGTTCAGACCCAGAAGGTAGATTAGGAGAAGCTCCAAAGCCTGAGCTACGTGAACACGGTCGGATCTCAGGTGCTTGTTTCGATGCAGCTCGTGGTGTGATTCCAGGCCTTCAGGTCAAAGGAACAGACTACAAAACAGGAGATGGAACCTGTGTTCGTGACTACATCGACGTCACTGACCTGGTCGATGCTCACGTGAAGGCGCTGGAGAAAGCTAAGCCTAAGAATGTAGGAATCTACAACGTAGGTACAGGAAAAGGAAGATCCGTGAAGGAGTTTGTGGAAGCTTGTAAGAAAGCAACAGGAGTAGATATCAAAGTAGATTTCTTGCCTCGACGACCTGGAGATTACGCGGAGGTGTACAGTGATCCAGCCAAGATCCTGAGAGATCTTAACTGGTCTGCTCGTTTCACTAATCTTCAAGAAAGTCTTGAGGTTGCTTGGAAGTGGCAAAAGACTCATCCTCATGGATATGCTTCTTCTTAGACACCAAAAACAAAACAAAAAAAGAGAGTTCTAATTTTATTTTTATGGGAGAGATTAGCTTATAGAAAGGGGTTGATTTATTACATACTTACAGTTTAATAATTAAATACTTATGGTTTACTTGATACAGTTTATGTAAGAGTTAATACTTGATAGATGATGAAATAAATATTGCTTTATTGGGGTTTGTTTATTGTTTTGTGTATTTTAATAGATTTTAAGATTCATGTTATACAATATTTTTCATTTTATGATTTCAATATTTAAGTTGAAATCATGAGTTATTAATTTTATAAGCTATAAATCATAATCAAAATCATATGTTATTCAGTTATAATAATTTAATAATGGATTTAATTTCAAAATGAATTATGGTGGAACTGAAAAGTTTTCTTTGTTAAAATTACAAAGATAAATCTAAAAATACCTGTAGATTAAAAATAATAATTAAAATTCACTTGTTTGATTTGAAATTAGTTGATTTAAGATATAAATGAGATAATTTTAATATAATTAAAAGCATATGTTATTCAGTTAACGGAGCAACGCTTGATAATGGAGTGTTTTTAACCGTGAAATGGCTAAGAGAAGGCGTTGCAACTTGCAAAGCAGAGAAAGGAGTTTGCTAAAGAAGTGAAGAAATTTGCAAACATTAGACATATATCCTAATGTTGTGACACTACGAGGATATTATTGGGGTCCTAAGCAACACGAGAAGCTTATTCTTTCAGATTATGTACCTCATGGAAGCCTTGCCAGCTTCCTTTACGGTAGCAATCCTTTAAATACACTTTTTGAGTTTTTTTTTCTAAATATCTTCACTATATTCCATCAACCTCACGGTTCTTGTTTTTGTTTCAGACCGACCAGGCAGGAAATAAGTTCTTGGGATTGCCTTGAGGTGTATAAGATCTGTGTCTGAGAGACCTGGAATTGAACCTATACTGTATATGTATAGGCTATACCCTTTCAATTCCAGTTTTAGAGGATGACTTACTTCTTCTTCTTTTTCAGAATAGCCATTTATGGTTTAGTAAATTTGTTTTTAACGACTTATTATATCTGTAACTTTTTTTTTGAAACTTATTATATCTGTAACTTTATATATCGTTTGGCAGTTAAAATTTGTTTGTTCCCATTAAAAAATGAGTAGATATCTTCTCTTTTGCACGAGTAAAATTCAGAATTAAGCATTACTAATTATATTATCCAGGTCATTTTCTTCTGTGTAAGAAACGTTCACATTGATTTACTGTTAAAACCGAAATTAGAAAACTCTTAACCAAATGTATCCAATGAACTGTCTTCTCTTTTGTTTTTTACTAAACATTCAATTTTTCATTTTTTCCACCAAATTATTAACTAATAGTCACAGCAATTGTAAAAACCATAAACTAATCAATCCCGCGAAGCCTCCTTATAAATAGGTCATCCCTAACCCCTTCAATGTCCAAAACATACTCAAGAACATAATAAGCATTAAGCAAAATCAAAATCTCAAAGGAAAAAGACAAATGGAACCGAACACAAAAACAATTGTTTTTTTCTCGTTGTTCTCCCTTTATTTATCTTTCTCTAACATTTCAGTCGCTGAAACACCTTATACATACGATCAGAATCCAGATAATGGACCAAAGGGATGGAGCAAACTAGATCATCAATGGAAAACTTGTAACAACGGAAAACTCCAATCTCCCATCGATCTCACTAACGCAAGAGTTAGTCGTGTTCATGATGAAACATGGAAAATAGACCACAAACCAGCCGAGGCTGTAATTATGAGCCGAGGACACGACATTATGGTAAGACTTTTAAAGTTATTGTATTTACTATATTATTATTATTACGTTAAACATGCATGGTAGTTTCTAAGAATAATAATGAAACAAAAAAGGTATCATGGAAAGGAGATGCTGGAAAAATGATGATAAATCGTACAGAGTTTAAGTTGGTGCAATGTCATTGGCATTCACCGTCTGAGCATACCGTTGACGGAACTCGGTTTGTGTTTTCTTCTCTTCGCCTCCTTGACTAATGGGTCTTCTTCACAATGTTAAAAGAATTAACTATGTAAATGTGTTACAGTTATGATATGGAGCTTCACATGGTTCACGCGAGTGCTGAAGGCCAAACCGCAGTGGTTGCAGTTCTTTATAAATTAGGGAGACCTAATGAATTTCTCACAACGGTATAATATCAGTACCTATCATATATTTGAAGATCGTGTATTTCATAACCTTTCTACATGTTATATTTTATTTTAAATGCAGCTACAAAATGAAATAAAAACAGTGGGGAAGGAAGAGAAGAAAATAGGAATTGTGGATCCAAGAACTATTGGGTTCCATACCGACAAATTCTTTAGATACGTTGGTTCTCTCACTGCTCCTCCATGCACTGAAGGTGTTATTTGGACCGTCGTCAAAAGGGTATTTTTAAAAATGTTATTTGTAGATAGATTTCTACACATACTAATCTTTTTTATTCGTTACCAATGCATAATTTGGTAATTTTAAATAAGAAACTGTGTTTGTAATTAATGTAGGTGAACACAGTATCAATGGAGCAACTTGCAGCTCTGAGAGACGCCGTTGATGATGTAAGTGCTTGGAATGATCGCTAATTTGATTTCCTCAGCTGGTATTAATTTAATCTATTACTAATCATTTAACTAATTGAATAGGGGTTTGAGAGAAATTCAAGACCGATTCAAGACACAAATGGAAGATCGGTTTGGTTATACGAAACAAATGTTTGAGTTGTTGGATTAAACTATTTTTTAATCTCCAGATAATATTGGTTCATGTATTATGTTTTGAGTTTTTTCTTTTTGGGAATTTTATCGGAATTGAGATTAAAAAGAGTCAAGTCGCAAATATTGAAATACAAAATACGGAAAGTTATGCAGTTTTCAATCATTCACTCAGATATTACCAAGAATTTGAGATAATCTCACGTCAAAAAGGGTCTATCATGAAAAAAGCGCGAGTCCAGAGGTTTGATTCACAGTTTTGGATCACTAGTGTAAGTGGATCTTCTTGTCTTCACTTCATGATATTAATAACATAATTAACCTCTACTTATGTCGCATAAACCGAATTTTTGAACATTTGATCGAGAACCACAAACTAGTATGTGGGAAACTCTGGGTCGTCTCTTTTAAAGTTTTGGTTTATACATGTTCATCTTAACCGAACTTGTACTTAAAAAAAAAAATATCCCTGAACCCTGGACTCTGTTAAAAATGGTTGGTTTTGAAACTCATTGACTTCCAAAAGAAAAAGAACTAAAAGGAAAAACATTACAAGAGAATATGAAAATATTAATGTTATATATAAATGAGATAATTTTAATATAATTAAAATCATATGTTATTCAGTTGTAAAAAAAATTAATAATAGATTTACATTCAAAATTAGTTTAGTGGACTTGAAAATGTTTATTTTTAAAAAATATTCGAAAATTCAAATAAAAGTTTTAAAATCAAAAATCATTTTTGAAAATTAAAAGAAAAATGAAAAATTGAAGTTTTTGAAAAAGTTATTATAAAAGTTTGAATTTGAAAATATATAATATATATTCAAAACTATTTAAAAATATTTTATTTATTTTTATTTATATAACTTGATTTATGTAAATAATTATTTTTATTTAAATAATTATTTTTATTTATATAACTTAATTTATGTAAATAATTATTTGAAAAAAATTTGCTATATGAATAACTAGAAATATATGAATAGAACATATTATTGGTTGTGTTATATGTTGTGTTTGATTACCAAAATTATTGTTATTGTGTCTTATTTATATCTAATATATTCTATATGAATAACTAGAAATATATGAATATAACATATTAGTGGTTGTGTTATATGTTGTGTTTGATTACCATAATTATTGTTATTGTGTCTTTACAAAAATTCAAAGATTTCAAAAATTCAAATAAAAGTTTTAAAATCAAAAAGCATTTTCGAAATTTAAAAGAAAAATGAAAAATTGAAGTTTTTGAAAAAGTTATTATAAAAGTTTGAATTTGAAAACATATAATTCAAAATAATTTAAAAATATTTTATTTATATAACTTGATTTATGTAAATAATTATTTGAAAAAAATTTGCTATATGAATAACTAGAAATATATGAATATAACATATTAGTGGTTGTGTTATATGTTGTGTTTGATTACCATAATTATTGTTATTGTGTCTTATTTATATCTAATATATTCTATATGAATAACTAGAAATATATGAATAGAACATATTATTGGTTGTGTTATATGTTGTGTTTGATTACCAAAATTATTGTTATTGTGTCTTATTTATATCTAATATATTCTATATGAATAACTAGAAATATATGAATAGAACATATTATTGGTTGTGTTATATGTTGTGTTTGATTACCAAAATTATTGTTATTGTGTCTTATTTATATCTAATATATTCTATATGAATAACTAGAAATATATGAATATAACATATTAGTGGTTGTGTTATATGTTGTGTTTGATTACCAAAATTATTGTTATTGTGTCTTATTTATATCTAATATATTCTATATGAATAACTAGAAATATATGAATATAACATATTAGTGGTTGTGTTATATGTTGTGTTTGATTACCATAATTATTGTTATTGTGTCTTATTTATATCTAATATATTCTATATGAATAACTAGAAATATATGAATAGAACATATTATTGGTTGTGTTATATGTTGTGTTTGATTACCAAAATTATTGTTATTGTGTCTTATTTATATCTAATATATTCTATATGAATAACTAGAAATATATGAATAGAACATATTATTGGTTGTGTTATATGTTGTGTTTGATTACCAAAATTATTGTTATTGTGTCTTATTTATATCTAATATATTCTATATGAATAACTAGAAATATATGAATAGAACATATTATTGGTTGTGTTATATGTTGTGTTTGATTACCAAAATTATTGTTATTGTGTCTTATTTATATCTAATATATTCTATATGAATAACTAGAAATATATGAATAGAACATATTATTGGTTGTGTTATATATTGTGTTTGATTACCAAAATTATTGTTATTGTGTCTTATTTATATCTAATATATTCTATATGAATAACTAGAAATATATGAATATAACATATTAGTGGTTGTGTTATATGTTGTGTTTGATTACCATAATTATTGTTATTGTGTCTTATTTATATCTAATATATTCTATATGAATAACTAGAAATATATGAATAGAACATATTATTGGTTGTGTTATATGTTGTGTTTGATTACCATAATTATTGTTATTGTGTCTTTACAAAAATTCAAAGATTTCAAAAATTCAAATAAAAGTTTTAAAATCAAAAAGCATTTTGAAATTTAAAAGAAAAATGAAAAATTGAAGTTTTTGAAAAAGTTATTATAAAAGTTTGAATTTGAAAACATATAATTCAAAATAATTTAAAAATATTTTATTTATATAACTTGATTTATGTAAATAATTATTTGAAAAAAATTTGCTATATGAATAACTAGAAATATATGAATAGAACATATTATTGGTTGTGTTATATGTTGTGTTTGATTACCATAATTATTGTTATTGTGTCTTTACAAAAATTCAAAGATTTCAAAAATTCAAATAAAAATTTTAAAATCAAAAAGCATTTTCGAAATTTAAAAGAAAAATGAAAAATTGAAGTTTTTGAAAAAGTTATTATAAAAGTTTGAATTTGAAAACATATAATTCAAAATAATTTAAAAATATTTTATTTATTTTTATTTATTTTTATTTATATAATTATTTATATTTATATAACTTGATTTATGTAAATAATTATTTTTATTTATATAACTTGATTTATGTAAATAATTATTTTTATTTAAATAATTATTTTTATTTATATAACTTGATTTATGTAAATAATTATTTGAAAAAAATTTGCTATATGAATAACTAGAAATATATGAATATAACATATTAGTGGTTGTGTTATATATTGTGTTTGATTACCATAATTATTGTTATTGTTTCTTTAAAAAATATTCGAAAATTCAAATAAAAATTTTAAAATCAAAAATCATTTTTGAAAATTAAAAGAAAAATGAAAAATTGAAGTTTTTGAAAAAGTTATTATAAAAGTTTGAATTTGAAAACATATAATTCAAAATAATTTAAAAATATTTTATTTATTTTTATTTATATAACTTGATTTATGTAAATAATTATTTTTATTTATATAACTTAATTTATGTAAATAATTATTTGAAAAAAATTTGCTATATGAATAACTAGAAATATATGAATAGAACATATTATTGGTTGTGTTATATGTTGTGTTTGATTACCAAAATTATTGTTATTGTGTCTTATTTATATAATTATTTATATTTATATAACTTGATTTATGTAAATAATTATTTTTATTTAAATAATTATTTTTATTTAAATAATTATTTGAAAAAAATTTGCTATATGAATAACTAGAAATATATGAATAGAACATATTATTGGTTGTGTTATATATTGTGTTTGATTACCAAAATTATTGTTATTGTGTCTTTACAAAAATTCAAAGATTTCAAAAATTCAAATAAAAGTTTTAAAATCAAAAAGCATTTTGAAATTTAAAAGAAAAATGAAAAATTGAAGTTTTTGAAAAAGTTATTATAAAAGTTTGAATTTGAAAATATATAATATATATTCAAAACTATTTAAAAATATTTTATTTATTTTTATTTAAATAATTATTTTTATTTAAATAATTATTTTTATTTATTTTTATTTATATAACTTAATTTATGTAAATAATTATTTTTATTTATATAATTATTTATATTTATATAACTTGATTTATGTAAATAATTATTTTTATTTAAATAATTATTTTTATTTATATAACTTAATTTATGTAAATAATTATTTTTATTTAAATAATTATTTTTATTTATATAACTTAATTTATGTAAATAATTATTTTTATTTAAATAATTATTTTTATTTATATAACTTAATTTATGTAAATAATTATTTTTATTTAAATAATTATTTTTATTTATATAATTATTTATATTTATATAACTTAATTTATGTAAATAATTATTTTTATTTAAATAATTATTTTTATTTATATAATTATTTATATTTATATAACTTGATTTATGTAAATAATTATTTTTATTTATATAACTTGATTTATGTAAATAATTATTTTTATTTAAATAATTATTTTTATTTATATAATTATTTATATTTATATAACTTAATTTATGTAAATAATTATTTGAAAAAAATTTGCTATATGAATAACTAGAAATATATGAATATAACATATTAGTGGTTGTGTTATATGTTGTGTTTGATTACCAAAATTATTGTTATTGTGTCTTATTTATATCTAATATATTCTATATGAATAACTAGAAATATATGAATATAACATATTAGTGGTTGTGTTATATGTTGTGTTTGATTACCAAAATTATTGTTATTGTGTCTTTACAAAAATTCAAAGATTTCAAAAATTCAAATAAAAATTTTAAAATCAAAAAGCATTTTCGAAATTTAAAAGAAAAATGAAAAATTGAAGTTTTTGAAAAAGTTATTATAAAAGTTTGAATTTGAAAACATATAATTCAAAATAATTTAAAATATTTTATTTATATAACTTGATTTATGTAAATAATTATTTGAAAAAAATTAATGGTAAGTTAAACATATATTTTGGAATATTCATAATATTGTTTAATATCAAATTTAAATTTGATTTTTTCAAAATAATTAATGGTAATGTTAACTAAGTTTAATATATTGTTAAAATCGATTTTAATATGAATATTCCAAAAATCACTTAATTTATTTTAGAAATATTCATAATATTGTTTAATATCAAATTTAAATTTGATTTGCAAATTGTTTAATAAATGGAAAAGATAATGATATTTAAAATATATGCTCATTTAATTACTTCAGCTAAGATACCATCAGTAAATAAAGTGAAAAACCCAGGTATTTTATATGTGCATTCAATTAATAAAAGAGATGTCGGCATCTCGATCTGTTTCGTTTCGCAGTCCTCCGGCGTACTAGATTCGCCGTCCGAAATCTCTTCTCAACCGCGTCGCGGCTGTTTCACCGCTTAATCGGCGACCATGTCGATGTCGAAGAGCTCCAAGATGCTCCAGTTCATAAACTACAGGATGCGAGTGACGATCCAAGACGGAAGGCAGCTCGTGGGGAAGTTCATGGCCTTCGATCGCCACATGAACCTCGTCCTCGGCGACTGCGAGGAGTTCCGCAAGCTCCCGCCGGGGAAAGGGAAGAAGATCAACGAAGAGAGGGAAGATCGCCGCACGCTGGGTCTTGTTCTGCTCAGAGGCGAAGAGGTAATCTCGATGACGGTGGAAGGACCTCCTCCTCCCGAAGAGTCACGTGCCAAGGCTGGCGCGGCAGGTGCTGTTGCTGGGCCTGGAATGGGCCGTGCTGCTGGACGTGGTGTACCCACTGGTCCGCTCGTTCAAGCTCAGCCTGGGCTTGCTGGGCCTGTTCGTGGAGTTGGTGGGCCGTCGCCTGGGATGATGCAGCCTCAGATCTCTCGTCCTCCGGTGATGCGACCTCCGGGACAGATGATTCCGCCGCCTCCGGCTTTTGGTGGTCCTCCTCCTCCGATGGGGAGAGGTGTTCCTCCTCAAGGTCCTCCTCCGAATTACGGTATGAGGCCGCAGTTTGGTGGTCCACCGCCGCCTCCGTATGGGCAGAGACCACCGATGGGACCTCCTCCTATGATGAGAGGGCCTCCACCACCTCATGGGATGCAAGGACCACCGCCCGGGCCGCCTCGTCCTGGAATGCAGCCTCCTCCTGGTGGGTTTGCTCCACCGCGTCCGGGGCCACCACCGCCTAATCCACATAATCAGCAGCAGTGATTAGGTTTGCGATGAATATGCGTTTTGTCTCGGATCTCGGATTGTTCTTTTGCTGTCTCGTGAGATTGTGTCGTGCTTTCAATGTTGCCTTCCCTTTCATAACTTTAGGCGCAATCTTCTGATCTTATCTTTAAAGTTTGTAGATTTGTTGACAAGTGAGTGTCTTTAGCTTTATCTTCCTGTGTTTCCTTTAAGAGCAATCCCATTAAAACTGGTTATCTCCATCTTGTTTACGCCTGATCGTTATACGTTGCTATGCAAATTTATGATGACCTGATGACAGAGTGAGTGTCTTTACCTTGTATTGAGTTGCTGATATTCTTGTGTTTTGCCTAAGAAAGATGCCTGGTTATAATCACCTTATCTTCTTGTGTAACTCTAGGATTGTTACACATTGATAACCCTTTTATGGCGAAGCAGAAACTTTCTTGCGCCAATCTGACAAGTTTAACCCCTTCTTAGAAACTAACCAAACCAAATTTTCAGTGATTTCGATTGCCGTTTAGTGATCACATTCGCTTTGTATTCGTTTCTGACAAGTAATGAACTCCTTGTTTATGGAATTCTTAGGTAAAGTTAAAACCTTTTGTCTAAGGAGCTTTTTGTGGATGAAGAACGAACTCGTGCATTATGCATCTAACGTCTGGAATATTTTCATTACCTTTATGTTAGGTTTATGAATTTCGGGTATATAAAGTCATTTATCTGTTTGAAAGCTCTTATTGAGGAAAGAGTGTTTTTTTTTTCTCTCAATTTGGGTTTGCAAGAGTCTTGTCTCTTCGTCATCTTCCAATGCCACTATTGGAAGGTTGATCAAGTTTATTATTGGATAAATGGAATTTTTCAACTTCAATTTTACAATTGCTATATTTTTGGTTGTGTTGTTTGATTTGCATGCATGTATGTACATCTGCAGTGCCAAAGCTGATGGCTTTGGAAATGGTAATATTCATATTGGGTTTATGATCTAACCCAAATGATTTCGTTTGTTTAGTGTTTCACATAATACTAAATTTGACAAAACGAAATAATAAATTATTAGATGAATGATTAAAAGGTGAATGGTGATCTAACTTAAATGATTTGGGTTTATGATCTAACCCAAATGATTTCGTTTGTTTAGTGTTTCACATAATACTAAATTTGACAAAACGAAATAATAAATTATTAGATGAATGATTAAAAGGTGAATGGTGATCTAACTTAAATGATTTGGGTTTATGATCTAACCCAAATGATTTCGTTTGTTTAGTGTTTCACATAATACTAAATTTGACAAAACGAAATAATAAATTATTAGATGAATGATTAAAAGGTGAATGGTGATCTAACTTAAATGATTTGGGTTTATGATCTAACCCAAATGATTTCGTTTGTTTAGTGTTTCACATAATACTAAATTTGACAAAACGAAATAATAAATTATTAGATGAATGATTAAAAGGTGAATGGTGATCTAACTTAAATGATTTGGGTTTATGATCTAACCCAAATGATTTCGTTTGTTTAGTGTTTCACATAATACTAAATTTGACAAAACGAAATAATAAATTATTAGATGAATGATTAAAAGGTGAATGGTGATCTAACTTAAATGATTTGGGTTTATGATCTAACCCAAATGATTTCGTTTGTTTAGTGTTTCACATAATACTAAATTTGACAAAACGAAATAATAAATTATTAGATGAATGATTAAAAGGTGAATGGTGATCTAACTTAAATGATTTGGGTTTATGATCTAACCCAAATGATTTCGTTTGTTTAGTGTTTCACATAATACTAAATTTGACAAAACGAAATAATAAATTATTAGATGAATGATTAAAAGGTGAATGGTGATCTAACTTAAATGATTTGGGTTTATGATCTAACCCAAATGATTTCGTTTGTTTAGTGTTTCACATAATACTAAATTTGACAAAAAATTTGCTATATGAATAACTAGAAATATATGAATATAACATATTAGTGGTTGTGTTATATATTGTGTTTGATTACCATAATTATTGTTATTGTTTCTTTAAAAAATATTCGAAAATTCAAATAAAAATTTTAAAATCAAAAATCATTTTTGAAAATTAAAAGAAAAATGAAAAATAATTGTTTTTTCAAAACGTTATTATAAAAGTTTGAATTTGAAAACATATAATTCAAAATAATTTAAAAATATTTTATTTATTTTTATTTATATAATTATTTATATTTATATAACTTAATTTATGTAAATAACTATTTAAATAAAATAAAATAAAATAAAATAAATTTTTGAATAGCTTCAAATTATATGTTTTCGAAAATGTCTTTTGATTTTAAAATTTTTATTTTGAAATTTTTATTTTGTAAACACAATAACAATTGTTAAGTTAATCAAACACAATTACTTAGAATTTATATAAATTTTGGAACTAGTTCTTGATAACTAGAAATATCTGAATAGAGTATAGTATATATACAATAAATAACAAAACCAAGAATCTGATTTGGCACAGTGGTTGGCGATTGGTTCTATGATACCTCAACCGGGTTCGATGCCCCCTGACTACATATTTAAATCGATTTTTCTTTTAAAAATATTAATTATTTAAAATATAAAAGCCACGTAAGCACCGTTAAATCCACATAAGCATCCGTTAACATTTGACTAACGGAAATACGGTCAATGTATGTATTGACCTAAAATTGTTAGTTGATGTATGAAATTTGAATAAAAGTTGAGTTGATGCATGATTTAGCTGGTCGATGTAATATCTTGTCGGGACCGCGATCCTCTGTTGATGTATGAATTGGCCGGTTTCCCTGAATTTCGGGTATATAAAGTCATTTATCTGTTTGAAAGCTCTTATTGAGGAAAGAGTGTTTTTTTTTTCTCTCAATTTGGGTTTGCAAGAGTCTTGTCTCTTCGTCATCTTCCAATGCCACTATTGGAAGGTTGATCAAGTTTATTATTGGATAAATGGACGATCCAACCGTATCCCTCGTGCTCTTGCTCTTCCTAAACGTCGACGAGCCTCTGTTCTCTTGTCTCTCTTGCTACGGCTCTTCGTAAGAGGAGGAGAGGTTAGTCCTACGTCGCCGAACAAATCAGCTAAAGAGGTCTGATCTTTCCCTCCCGGGTCGCGAGAGGTGACGTCACGGGCTGCGTTGTTCTTGAGACCGTGGCTGCTGTGGTCTCTGTTACGGCTGGTGGTTCTGAGAAAAGGACCGGCGGTTGGAAGAGGCGGAGGAGGAGAGGTGGTCGGTCTAGCCTGCGGCGT